>CM055746.1:8187585-8265995 GCA_029465975.1 Dallia pectoralis
GCAACCCCCAGCTGCTGTTTCCCTGTCTATCGCCTGATCACTGGCGATTTAACCCTACTGATAACTGCTGCCTGCAGCTTGTTTCTCTGTCTCTCTGTCTTCCTGTCTGCCTGCCTCTCTGTCTTTCTGCCTCTCTGTCATGCTGACAATACATAGAACAGCGTATGATGCTTTTCTGTCCACACAGGTCACAGTCAGTGTTAAACTACCCTGCCGGTGATATTGGCTCCATTAGAACAGGCACCAGTGTGGTGTTGTCAGTTATCCACTGTAATAAGCTGACATAAAGTGTCAGTTAAAACAAAAACCAAAGCTGTGATGTTGTCTGGTTATTTTGGCATATGTTTGGGGTGCTCTAACATAGCAATCAGTTACATAATGCAGTAGGGTCTTGAATTGTAGTGCAATTGTGTTCTGGTATTTAGGAAATAAGTAACTTAAATGTGTATTTGGATATATCAGCCCATTCTTAAACAAACAATGTGGCATTATATTTTTACTATGATAATGAAATTGTGTCACCACTAGAAGGATTAGTTGCACCGGTGCCGGTACCAACAAGGATGAAGTATAAATTAATGAAAAATAAAAACATAATGACAAACACTTGTATGTATTTGCTTACTTTAAAGAATTGCTCACTCAAGGATATACATTTAGCAGATGCTGTGATCCATACCAAATATAGTTGTACTGGTCCTAACAGGATATTTTAAAAAATTAGGGAACGCCAATCCAATACTGGCAATGGAAATGTTTTCGGTACTGGCCAAAAATACGGAACTGAAATGGATGACAGGTAGTCTATGTAATGAGCCTATACCAGGAAGAAGATTTTACTTACATTGAGCCCTTGCTTTGTTGCTGTGGCCGTGTGTTTTGGGTCATTAAATCATTCAGATGTTCATTGGAAAACTTCAGACGTACATTGTGTTTTCTTGAGCAGGGGGACCTTTGCGGGCGCTGCAGGATTTCAGTCCTTAGCGTTGTGTTTTGCCAATTGTTTTCTTGGTGACGATGGTCCCAGCTACCATGAGATCATTGACAAGATCCTCCCGTGTAGTTCTGGGCTGATTCCTTACCGTTCTCATGGTCATTGATACTCCACGAGGTGATATTAGCAGTTATTTTGCGTATCTTCCATTTGTGAATAATCGCACCAACTGTTGTCACCTTCAGCTCTTTCGTCTTGGCCATGTTGGAGAGTTTGGAATCTGATTGATTGATTGCTGTCTTGTCTTTTATACACCTGTCCACTTTTATACACCTTGACAGGGGATGAAATACTTATTTCACTGAGTAAAATGCAATTTCTTTGAAATGCGTTATTCTGGATCTTTTTGTTATAATTCATATTTTTCTTAATAAATGTCCTTCTTTCACCCTGCTGTAACGAATGCGGTGTGATGGAAGAAGGTGGACACAAACGCGGAGATTCGTATTCAATATAGGGGTTTATTTCCCAACAAACTGTCAACTAGGACTGAAACCGAACACTTCGGGTATCCGTGACAAAACTAAGGGCTGTACCTTGTACAGTGAGAAAACGGAGGAAACCAACACACGACTCTTGCATACACGTAACATGTAACAATGCCACAACACTGACGGACGGACAAGACAGGACTTAAATACCCCACTAACAATGAAACAGGTAACAGGTGCACAGACAGACACAGGTGACTTCAATAGTCCATGATTGCTCTCTCCTCGTTGACTGGGGAAGCATCAGCACTGGCTCCGAGTAGAACCCAAAAGTCCATGGTCACTCCCCTCTCTGCCGGCAGGGGGGAATGCCAGCTCCGGCCAAGAGGAGTACAGAAAAGTCTGAATCTTACACCTGCATTTGTGTCCGACCTCTCATTTCATTACAGCCTCACTTTACCTTGGACTGTATTTAAACCTATTATTGTAAGATTATGTTAAAATGGTGTAACTTCCAAATTAATTTTGAGTTCTTAATAATAAAAAGTTGTATGACATACAGTTCACTCATCTACAAGAACTATGGCATAGTACTTGTCAACATAATTAGAATGGCAGTGTTGAAAAGGCCCTCCCAATTTTGAAAGCAATAGACTCATGTATCTATAGAAAAATGCATCTATAAATCACACAGCACAGTGCCAATCATGAGCCAATCACAAAGCATTCCACTCTACCAATCCACATTTCCAGTAGGATAGGCCAAAATGACTCCCCCAGAAATGTTCTACTATAATGCATAAAAATGTATGTTTTTTGAAAAGTCAATGGAAAGCAGTTACTACTGCAATTCAAAAATGACCAAGTCACATTAAATTGCCAATTAAATTGGTGTGGATCCATTTATTAAAGTGTACAGAAGTTACAGTGAATTAAAAAAAAATATATATATTATATATATATATAGTCACATTCTCTGTGCCGCTTATTCTTTATTGAACCAACGTTATTGAACCAGGAGAGTGCATTAGGAAGAAATGATTGTGCTCAAGAATATTAATTGGAGTGAATATCGGCAGTGGGAAATGCTTACTTGACATAGCAGCAAAAAAGTCTGCAGCATTATTAGCTTAGCACAAATCTAGGGTCAGTCTCTAGACTGGCCCACCGTATGTATTAGGGATGTGTGAATATCTACATAGATCTAGACCTTGTCTTATCAGACAAAGGAACTTTAGGCTGTCTAATGAACAGGCATTTCAAGTGATATTGAATGTGTCATGAGTGATATTGAATGTGCTACATCTATAGTTGATCCTGAACTGGCCCTGGATAAGTTCTGAAGCATCGACAATGCTAGAGCATCCCTTAGAAAACGTTAAAAAATGGTTAAAGGTAAATCTAACCCTTGGTTTACTCCTGAGCTTGGTGAAGCTATACAAAATAGGGATGTCGTCTGGGCCAAAGCTCGATTTAAAGATTCTAGCCAGAATTGGCAATCATTCAAGACGGAAATTGTTCAGGAAACCCAGCAAAGATTTGGACATTTTTCTCTTACGGGTTGTAACTCCTTTTACTCCTATATCAAATTAATTCAGTCTCTGGCTCCATCACTGATAAAAATGTATTAGAAATAAAAATAATTATTTGATGTTTTTATTTATCTTTTATCACCATTTTATTTCTGCTTATTTGATTCAGTAGCTAGGTCAATACAATTTAATTGTGACCTGGATTTTGTTAGAAGAAATCTGTTTGCTGATACTGAGAATCTGAGTTTTTTTCTTTTACACAATTTTTGAGCAAGGAAGTCCTTGATGCGTTATTAGCATTAGACCCTATGAAGTCTATAGGGGCAGACAAATTGGAACCTGGACTTTTGAAATGTGGAGTATCCCTTATTGTTGGCACAGTAACCCATATTTTTTGTTTGCCGTTATCTTTAGGATTTATTCCTAAATTGTGGAAATCTGCATATGTGTTGCCTCTTCATAAGGGCGGTGATAGTGGTGATCTAAACAATTATCACTCAGGTTCAAAGCTTCCTTGTCCAGCAAAGATTCTTGAATCATTGATAAATGTGCAGCTCTGCTCCTAATTGACTGAGACATTTATTTTAAATGCAAATCGATCCGGTTTTAGACCTCATCATAGCACTGTTACTGCCTCTACATTAGTTATGAATGATATTGTTATCATTCATAACTGGATGCTACATTGACCTGTGCCTCACTGTTCATTGACTTGTTTAAGGCCTTTGACACTGTTGACCTTGATATCTTGCTGAAGAAATTGTCATCAATAGGCCTAAATCCTTCTGCATGTTCATGCTTTTATAACTCTATAATCTTGCAGACGAAAACAATCTATTGTGCTCGATGGAATTTGGTTTGATAGTCTGGATGTACACAGAGGTGTACCTCAGGGGTCCATCCTAGGACCGGTTCTTTTCACTATATACATTAACGATATTGGTCAATATGCAAATATTTTCACGTTCCACCTTTGTGCCGATAACATCATTCTTTATGCTTGTGCTCAAACAATCAATGCTACTTTTGCCAGTTTACGGTCTGACATTAATAATATGCAGATATCACTTGAAAATGTTAATCTTGTATTAACACAAGCAAAACCAAATGCATGCTTTTTTCAAATCCTGTCTGTTGACTTACAGCTTCACTCTATGGATGGTTCTATAACTGAAGTGTAAAGTGGGTTTCATCTACAGAAACAAATCTTGCATTTCCTTGGAGAACAGGAGACAAATTGTTCAGTCAACTTCCTTGCCAGTGCTGGACTATGGTGATACAATATACCAAGTGCATCTGTTTCTACTCTGAAGTTGCTTGACTCCCTTCATCAGAGTGCCCTGTGTTTTATTACTTTAGACAGTAATAATAGCTGGACCTCCATCAAAGAGCATAGATCTTTCTATTACTCTATATTTGTTTACAAGGCCTTACCCTACAGTCTTCCGGTATACTTAACATCACAATTGACACAGAGAGTCTGGATAAAGACATATTGTGTAACTACTGAGTTGGATAGTTCTTTAATGCACCTCAGCTGTAGAATAGTATTCAATTACAGTTTTGTTTAGGTGCCTTGGTGTCAATGGGTTAATAATAAAAAAGATGAGATGATTAATGTATGTCAGTGTGTCTGTTAATTGTTTGTATTTGTCCTTATTGTTGTCACATTTGTGAGTTGATGTTCCCACTTGCAAATGAGACCTCTGTGTGTCTCAATGTGTCTCTCTGGATAAAAAATAAATAGACATGCCCCAGAGACCAAAAAACAGGGAAAACACAATCAAACAGCTTTAAGGTCTGAAGTACATAACAAATTACTGTATGTAGGTTAGTATAACAAGAAGATTAAATCTAGGATAAACTTTTCTATGGAACATTCTAAGGGAAAACACTGGGTACTTTTCAAATGGCCTGCATTTATTGCAGTACATTTTCAGTTCTTTCAGTTGTTTTTCCCCCTCAAAGATTTCAGTTTGTTTTTTAATTGAATTGTTCACATTATAGGTCACATTAAAGGTGGAAAAAGGTCTGACGTCATTTATCTTTGTCTAATTTTTTTACATCACAGAAACCTGGCATTTTAAGTGTATAGACTTTTTATATCCACTGTATGTCTCAGCAAGACGACTAATGTATATGAGCAGAAGATGCCTAAAAATGCGATCTACCACCATGCTGGTACTGTACTCTGCACTGTACAGTACGCTACTCCACTATAACAACTTCAACTATACTCTAGTTGGGGACACTGGAACATTTCTGGGTCTGTAGGTCTGCTGAATTATAAGACACTCCCAAATTTTAACGACATGTCTTGCAGTTTCTGAAGAGGAAAATTAGCGTGCCAGAGCGTTTGCTACCGCTTTGTGTAGATGCTATTATGCTGATGATATTCTACTGTTAGATACAAATAAGTTATTTTGCTATTGTGATAACTCTCTTCTCATAGAAACAAAAATGTTATTATGCTGATGTAATAACTGCATTCATTCACATTAAAACGTATTTGTGCTAATGTGATAACCATCTTTTGTTAGATAAAAAGCACTCCTAATAACCTTTTTGATTAATAGCCTGTCAAAATCACGCCATAATATTCAATCCATTGGCAGTTTACTTAACAAACTCAGTAATCACATGTGTGATACCTAAATTCTGCTATCTAAAAAAATGTTTTGCCGGTATTGCATATAAATTACACAATCTACATTCAAATATAAACAATTATGTTGATTATTGTTTCCTTCTGAAACCTTAAAAATGGCATTCTGATGTGGTTAAAGCATTTCTGTGGACTGAAAACAATGTAGTTGTTTTTCTATTTTGCAGAATGAACCATATTAGGGAATTGGGTGCCATTTCGAGAATAGCTTCTTTTGTAATATTCTGCTAAGTGGATATAGCAGCAGATACGCAGAGAAATATATTGGTATGGCAGGACAATATGACTGAGATTCTCCAGCGACTATAAGTAATGGCCCATGTCTCTGTCAGTGTCAGGTGTTCAGAGCCTACCTCAGTGGATGCTTTCTTCATGCTGTCTACTTTTGATTTCTACTCCCTGTGGTGGTTAAAAAAGCGATAGATTGTTAGTGACAATCAGGCGCTCTGGCCCTTTTGAGCAGTAGAGTTGATTTATTCGCCAGGCTGTCTGTCATGTGTTATTCCGGAGTGTTCCTGGGTCTGGCTGTTTGGTAAGATCAGTGTTTTTGGGCCAGATCATTATGCCTGGGCCAGATCAGTGTACCTGGGCCAGATCAGTGTGCCCGGACCAGATCATTGTGCCTGGGCCAGATTAATGTGCTAGTCCATATCAGTGTGTCTGGGCCAGATCATTGTGCCTGGGCCAGATTAATGTGCTAGTCCATATCAGTGTGTCTGGGCCAGATCATTGTGTCTGGGCCAGATCAGTGTGCTTGGGCCAGATTAATGTGCTAGTCCATATCAGTGTGTCTGGGCCAGATCAGTGTGTCTGGGTCAGATCAGTGTGTCTGGGCCAGATCAGTGTGCCTGGGCCAGATCAGTATGCCGGGACCAGATCGTATGCCCGAGCCAGATCAGTATGCCCGAGCCAGATCAGTATGCCGGGGCCAGATCAGTATGCCTGGATCAGATCAGTATGCCCGGGCCAGATCAGTATGCCCGGACCAGATCAGTATGCCCGAGCCAGATCAGTGTGCCCGAGCCAGATCAGTGCGCCCGGGCCAGATTAGTGTGCCCAGGCCAGATCAGTATCTTCACACCAGATCAAGCAACCCTCCTCAAGACGTATCTCTCTCCTTATGTTCTTTTTTCACATGTATTTTTTTTATTTCAATCTTCAACAAAAACGGCAGTTTCTCTCCTCTCCCAGTGTGGCCCATTAATGCCTGTGGGGCATTAAAGATCATTAATAGTGCTGTCAGAAAGAAAGAGGGTTAGGGAAGGGGTGTAGCCACACTAGTGAGTAGCTGAGCTGCTCATAAATGGGAAATGAATACATCTGCTTCATTAATGCTAGCTCGCGTTTGATGTTTGTTAGCTGGCAACTTTAATGATGTAGGTTTGAGCCGACGGGGTGCTTGACTAAATTTGATTCCTCCAATTAACTAGTCAGTTTTTTTCAGTAACGAAAGAAAGGGAGGAGAGAGGAAAAAAACACTCCCTAATTATGGACTCAGACCTTCAGTTGTGTGGCTTCTTCTCTCTTTTCTCGCTCCTTCGTCCTCTCTCCCTCTCCATCTCTGTTCCCTCTCCTCTTGTCAGAGCTTGATTGCAGGGACAAGTTAATCAGCCTTGGCCTTCGTAAAGTTGTTTACTGTTCACTAATCAAGGGGAAATATTTTAATCAGCACCCGTGACTGTCTTAATCATTAACATTAGCAAGCCATGTATGTTAATTGCTATATAGAGCAAGGTGATGATAGGCAATCTTAAGTGCAAATGATGAAATTACCACCACCAAGATTGCAGACATGAGCAAATGTATACTAATCACAGCCTTAGACTCCTAGCTAACTAACATGAAGGAAACATGAAAGGTGTTGCATTTTTTTAAATTGCATTCATAGAATGACTAGACATTTTGAATTTCTAATAGCATATTAAAAGTGTATTTTTTTAAAACAGTTACATTACTTTGCATGAGATTTATTTTGAGATTTTGCAAGCATGCCCTGGGAACATCAACTCACAGATACAATAACAATTAAAGACAGATACATACAATTAACAGACACACTGACAATTATTGTCACAGTTAATTAAGTCCTTTTGCTTCCTGGGCAACAACATTGCCCAGGACCACATGTGGGAGCTGAAAATCTCCTCTCTTACTAAGAAAGCAAAACAAAGACTGTACTGCCTGTGGCAGCTGAAAAAGTACAAACTGCCAACGTCCCTGATGATAAACGCCTACACAGTCATCATTGAGTCCATCCTGACCTCCTCCATCACTGTTTGGTGCGCTGCAGCCACTGTCAAGGACAAAGACAGACTGCAACGCATCATCCCCTCTGCAGAACAGATCATTGGTTGTGGCTGAGTCATGTTTTGGGCCGGAATCATGGGGAGAGAGCTGGTAGGCCCCTTTAGGGTCCCTGGAGGTGTGAAATGATCTCGGCAAAGTATATAAAGTTTCTGACTGACCACTTTGTTCCATGGTACAAAAAGAAGAACCATGCCTTCTGTAGCAAAATCATCTTCATGCATGACAATGCACCATTTCATGCTGCAAAGAATACCTCTGTGTCATTGGCTGCTATGGGAATAAAAGGAGAGAAACTCATGGTGTGGCCCCCATCCTCCCCTGACCTCAACCCTATTGAGAACCTTTGGAGCATCCTCAAACAAAAGATCTATGAGGGTGAGAGGTAGTTCGCATTAAAACAGCAGCTCTGGGAGGCTATTCTGACATCCTGCAAAGAAATTCAAGGAGAAACTCTCCATAAACTCACAAGTTCAATGGATGCAAGAATTGTGAAGTTGATATCAAAGGGGATTCAATGTTGTTAACATGTAACTTGTCCTGTAAAGATGTGTTTGATAGAATTCGCTTTTGATTTCAGTAAATATGACCTCATAATGCTGCAAATTCAACAAATGACAATTTTTGTTTCTTGCAACCTATCAAATGTTTTGAAACTCTGTTGTGCATAATAATTTGGAACAGTGAATTTTGACTTTTCATTGGTTGGTTCGTTAAATTAAATTCGACTTATACCCTAATGGTTGGTGACTCAAAAATTATACTGACTGTCATTTGCGTCTACTATTTAGGGAAATCGGTGTAAAATATTATTTGCATAATAATTTGGAACGTGGTGTACTCTAGATATGTTCTCCATATTGGAGCAAAGTACGACACAGAGAAACAATCGGTTGCACTTCTCTTTGACTCTCAGTTTGTATTGAAGTGTACACATTTGAACATCTATTATGAGTTGAGCTGAAACAGAATAGTAAATCAACTCATCTTACTGGTTCCTTAGAAGAATTACTTATCTTCAAACAAGCCCATATCATGCCTGCTAGGCTCAGACCAGCCATCATTCACAATGATATTCTCCCTCTCTCTCCCTCTCTCTCTCTTTCTCTCTCTCTTTATCTCTCTCTCTCTCTCAGTATGTATCAGGAATAGTCTGACTCGTTTGTGTGGGCTCCTTCATAAATGTTTTATCTGTGTTTTGATGGCTTTTTTTCACATGATTATAAAGGGAAAGAATGCAAGCAGCAGCAGAGTGGCGCTACTCTGAGGATGGCCTGGTTTGCTCTACACACCTCCCTGGGATGTCTCTTAAACACACATCATTCACTAGTCACGTGTGTGTGTCTGTGTGTGTGTGTGTCTGTGTGTGTGTGTGTGTGTGTGTGTGTGTGTGTGTGTGCGCGTGTGTGTCTGTGTCTGTGTCTGTCTGTGTGTGTGTCTGTGTGTCTGTGTGTGTGTGTCTGTGTCTGTATGTGTGTGTGTGTGTGTGTGTGTCTGTGTGTCTGTGTGTCTGTGTGTGTGTGTGTGTGTGTGACAGTGGAAGTGGAAATAGGTATTCACTTTACCTGTGGTGACCTGTTTTGGCTGCTCTCACCAGACCTGCCATCTGCTCTTTTTCAGAGTGGTCCTTTGGGACTGGGATGTCACACAACAACCTGTAGGCGTCCCCTCAGTGTCCAAACTGGTCTGGACCGCTATAGTGGGTTAGGATTTAAGACAGAATTGAGTGATCAGTGTGTACAGTAGAGTCACTGTCCAGCTGGCTATCACCCTCACACATTCAATAATTCAATGATCAAATAATCAGAAACACTTACTATTTCAGTGTAAGTGCCCCGTGTACAGGGAGGTATGGAGCCCTGAAGTATGATAACCTTTCGATGGTTAGGGGCTAAGTGAGCGGAGAAATACAGTGCACATATTATGCATGCCAAATGTGTCGTGGATTTCCTAAAATGGGCACCGAAGCGGTGCTTAAAACGTGCTTAACGGGTGCTTAACAGTGCTTTGGGCTCTGCTGATCAGGCTAATAATACTGTAGGTGCTCCTCAACAACTTTGCTGACTAAAGCGTCTTATCTCCCCTTACCTCCCTGTCTTCTGATTGGCTCGTACACCTTAACAATTCATCATGTAGGCTGTGTCTATAACAATAGGTGAAATTAATTTATATATATGCAAATACGAATCATATAGGTCATAGATTTAAGACCTTTTGCCTTTATATTTTAATAAAAGCAAAAAAATGTAATTGAAAGAATTAGTCTTCCGGAAGAACTTTAGTTTTGAGATATTTCGGTTGGATAGAAATGTAGAAAAATACCCTGAAATATAGGCTGTCATTATGTTACTGCCACATCATAAGAAACATTCAATTGTAAACATGATTCAATTGTAAACATGTTATCTGCACTGTACAAATGAATACAGTGTGGCATTGTATATATTCCCCCATCCTCTTACAATAGTATATCTCAAAACGAGTTTCTTCTAACTCGATACAAAATACACCCAAGTCAAAAGCGCTTGGAGATTCAAAGAGCCGGCACTGCATTGCTGAAAATAATTGCCCCCTAAAATGTCTGGCAAGAATGAGGATGATAAGACAGGTTCACATATTCAATGGAATCAACCCCCATCAACTGCTAAGCAGGTGTGCCGAAGACTTCATAAAAACATACCTAGTGGCTTCTTCAAATGCATAAATGACTTGTACATGACTTGGCTTTGTTGAGGAATTCTGAAAACCACGAACAATGACACACTTTTAAATGTTCTCAAAACTACAGATAATACATGCAGAGAACAAGTTACATAGTGACTGACTTCTTTGAGATATTCTGAGATTTCCTCGGCCTGTACAACACAGATAGAACCACTGCCAGGGGAAAAAATTCAGACATGATCAAAACTGTTACAACAATTGCATGTGAGGCAAGACAAGCTACTGGCTGCCTTCAATCCAACATGCTCTGCATGCATTTTAATTTGATCTTTACAAGGCTTTAGATTAAATATGTGCCATTGGCTAACACCCTTGAAATTGAATTCCACCAAAAAAGTAGCTGAAGAATATGATCGTCTGATGACTGAAACAGCCCAAGAGACGTAAAAGAGCTGTATACAAAAAAGTACTAGGAGCCAGTTGTATCGTCAATGGTTTAGGCAATTGAAAGAAGATTCTTCCAAATAGCTGCATCTTCCAATGCCTCGATGAAGATACTGTTGATCCAAAGAGCAAAAGCCGAAGGCCGCACTTCTGAAGTGAAAGAGTCAGAGCTGTGCTCGAGACCACCTAAAGCGAGACCGAGACGAGACCGAGACCGAAGTGGGCCGAGACCGAGACGAGACCAAGACCGAAGGGGGCCGAGACCGAGACGAGACCGAGACCGAAGGTGGCCGAGACCGAGACGAGACCGATACCAAAGGGGGCCGAGACCGAGACCAGTCATATCAACACTAAATAATATGACATGTTTTTGGTCCAATGACCAATGTAAAAAACACTTGACCAACAGCATCAGATCATCTACTGTGTTGTCATCCTGAATTAAATGAATTTTATTAAAAGAGTATCTAGGCATATTTATTGTCTTATGTAAACATAAAATACGAAAATAAAACCATGATTTTAAAATGCACAGGCTATGATATTAAAATTTCTAAAAATCGAATAAATGAAAATCCATCAAACTGTATGTCCTATGTTGATGTAGTAAATGCTAACACATTTTAGATCACAAGCGACTTGCAATCAAATTATTTGCGCATGATTGGCCGATAAACAAATCTATTTATAATTATTTATCCGTCCACAGGCACGCAGCTTCAGTTGTTTGTCTGCTTGAGCAGGACACGCAAACGAACCGGTTGCACTACGCACAGTGTTCATTATTGTTACGAGTGCACATGAGACAGCAGCAAACTAACCCGGTTAAACTGCGCACAGTGTTCATATAGATCAGACCAAAACCCTTCCAGTTTAATAAAGATCGGACCAAAACGGGTTCAGTTTCATATAGATCGGACCATAACCGTTCCAGTTTTATGCTCTTTCTGCCGTATGCCCCCCGGACTTATGTATGTCCCACGTCCTTCTGTGTGCATGAGTAATTTCATTTATCGCCCATTTGTAGTTAGCCTATTAATAATTATTGTTTATATTCGTTTAATTTCGATACAAAACAATATTTTGTTGAAGTCTCTTGTAGGCTATATGAATACACTGTGGTTCATTCGTTATTAATTATTGAGTGCAATAGGCGCATGACACATGAATGGGGCTGTGTGTATTTGGCGGAATTCGTTCTGTTTATTTAGTGAAACATATTTCTTTATAAACGTACCTCTTTTTTTGTAGTTCAACCAAGCCAATCAGACTATTGTCTATATGTGTTCTCGTAGTATTTGTCTGTGTATCGCCCATTCAACCATTGCCCTCATAGGCTCAGTGAAGTGTGATCGGTGTCTGGGTACCGCAATTAGGGTACCAACGCCCAGCGGCGTGGGATTTTGGCGACAGGAAGGCAGTTTAGGTATCAAAAACATGTAAATAGTAGTTTTATATATTGTTCGGTTTGTGATTTTGCAATTCTGAAAACGGGACAAGGTAAAATGCACGTATTTAGGAAAAGTCATGGAAGGACGTCGGCTGTAGCTTTTCAACATTATGTATGTATTTTAATTACTAACCGCTGTGTGTTTTCGGACAAATTATTTATTTGTGCTCAATGTACTGAATATAGGCAAAACGAATATAATGTCAGATTGTGCAGACATGATCGAGCATATGTTTAAGATTGAAGTATTTACGTGAATGGGTGCACGCTCTAGCGACGCTGGGGGTGGGCTTTTCTTCAAAAGTAGATAGCCATTGGCGGGATAAGCCACATCAGAAAAAAACAGTCTGACTCTGGACGAAATACAGCCAATGGAAATACAGCCAGTACATGTCATACTTAAATATTTTTCTAGAAAAAATTGTGGGCGATAATTTCTACGCTGGTCTCGGCTGGTCTCGGAAGAATTTACGAGTCCTTACTGTCCGAGACCGAGTCGAGACCGAGTCCAAATGTAACCGAGACCGAGACGAGACCGAGACCTTAAAAAAGTGGTCTCGAGACCGGTCTCGAGACCGAGACCGGTCTCGAGTACTACAGCTCTGGAAAGAGTTATCAGTTCATAGCTTTGTGAGGCAGAATATACATTTGGAGACCTCAGAAATAAGGGAAAATAGCCTGAATGTGAATGAACAATGGTTGAACGGGGAGAAATCTTTTGTAAATGGACTGACCCCTGAATAGGACCTGAGGTTGAGTTAACGTACAATTGGAAGACTTGTCATAAGACTGTGAGTTTGCGCAACAAGTGATGTGCAAAAGTAACTTGTAAATTGCTCTCAGAACCGACACAATTCTTTATATTGTATTATGTAAAGTGTTCATATAGTATTATATTAAATTGTATTATTGTGATCAATGTGTATTAAATCAATGATATAGAACATAAACATTAGAGTCGATTAGTAATCTACTCAGAAAACACTTTCAATATAATTTAATGTAGAAATGATATAAAAATGATTGTGTTCAGTCAAGTAAGCATGCACACTCACTGATGAGATATTGTGTAGAGTTGCAGGAAAATAGGATGGAAATTGCCCCCAAAAAACATACGTATTGATGCATGCTCTGTCAGGTTGTGAAAAGGTTTTTTAAAATACATTTGATTGATTGATTGA
Organism: Dallia pectoralis; assembly: GCA_029465975.1. Lineage (NCBI taxonomy): Eukaryota > Metazoa > Chordata > Actinopteri > Esociformes > Umbridae > Dallia > Dallia pectoralis. The sequence goes on from CM055746.1 coordinate 8,201,251, forward strand.
TACTAGAATATTTTCAATCCCCAAAGTCAGGGCCTCTGGATGATATTTATACAGTCCGTAATTTAGAGGACACTTTAATTCAAAACAAGTTATTCATCCTTGATCTATTTTTTTAAGATTTAAAGTTGACTAATTTCAGTTCAACAAAGTCAAACCCTCATGTACTTAAAAACACTTACTCACAGCGCGTTTTCATCGAACGTTATGCACAACGTGAAAATATTTTACGAAATTTGAATAAATCTAGTGAATGTCTGTAATTATAAAGACATTGTTGAAACCCAGGGAGGAAATTAAGTGTATGTGGCATGTTGCAGATGCATTCCCAGATGCAATACTAATGAAGCAGATTTGAATAGGAGACAGTAAGAGCTGCTGGCCTTACAGGCACACACACTCAAGGAGAGAGGGGGAGAGAAATTAAAAGCGTCTCACAGCCAACTCCGCCATTATCACCGACGTATGTTCTGTATGTTGTTTTGTGACTAGTAGCAAGCCTTGAGCACTTCTGCTTTCAACAAACACAAACAAGCTTTTTTCCCCACCCGCTGTGAAATGAACAGAGAGTTTGAATCGTCTCTGGATAAAAGGCTCAACACGCAGATAAGCAGAGGGATGTTTTATTTGTTTACTGTTTGTTCCAACGGCCGAGGGCAATAACTAGCTAGCGGAATCCCGTCCCTGTCCCTGTCTCAGTCCGTTTGGGGCGGGCCGGCTTCTCCAGACACGCCAGCCCATTCCCTCCCACCATGCAGTGCTGTGTTCCACGCTACGCTGCCATCTGCTAGGACCTGTTGGCTTGTTTGTTTTTTCTAAGCAAACAGCAAATCACTTCTTTCCTGTTCCTGCTTTTTACCATATGCCACTGCCTGGTGTATCAGAGCCAGGCATGTATATTAATGAATTTAACCAAAGACACACACACACACATCTGCCGATAGGGGAATTTAGGAAAACAATCACGTTTTTTTTATTTTTTCCTTCACTATACACTTTTTGCGATTATTGACACCTTTTGCTAGATGCCACATTGCTCATCAGTGTAAGATCTATTTAAGTAACTTTGTATTATCTATCTGTTCTCTATGTCATTTCATGATGGTTTCATCTGATGCACCATACTATACAAGATTGACTGAGGTGGACGTAGTGAATCGAAGTTAGTGAATGGAGGAACAGGACTTGTGAAGCAGAAATGATATGAGCAATATAGGTAAATATCAGCAGGATATTGATTAAAGCTCTATCACACAGTCTAGATTTGAGCCTTGGCTGTTCTATTAGCTGAGTAGTGGCTGGTAAGCCCCCTGTGTGAATTGCCCAATATAGCCCAGGAGGGGGGAAGACAAGATTTCCAGGTCTCATCGCACCCTAGCAAATCCCTTAAGTGGCTTTGGCACCTGCCAAGGCTAAGTAAGGCCATCAGGTGATTTACCTGACCCACACACTCACTGACCCGCATGACTTCCCTTGAATAGCAAATTAAGGAAAATAGTTTGTCGTGGATGACTATGGGGAAGGGTTGCAGTAATCTTCCACCTTCCAGCATTAGTTTCTGCAATACAAGGGTATCCCTAAAGTCCCAGCATTTCACCCAGGTTGCATCTTAGTACCCTGTATCCAGTATAAGCTACGGCCAGGAGCTTATACTGGATACAGGGTACGTTGCAAGGTGAGTCGAGACAACACTTACCACTGGATTGGTTAATTTGGAGATCTTTTGATTGAGCATCTGTTTGTTAAGTGTATGAGACGTAGCAGAAGACAGTTCACTAATCTGGGGATGTTTTTATTAACAATTGTGCTGCTGCTCAGATTCTGGAATTGAGTCCCTAAAAATATAGAAGCAGGAATAATTTAGTTAACTGTAGCACGGCTAAACCTGACATTAATCCAAATAGGATTATGGTCTAGATTATGGAGAGGCTTCTCCACACTGTTTACTGTATGTTTTATTTCACCATGTGCCAAAAATCTTAATCCTAATCTTGAATATTAGCCTGTTTTTTAGTTTGACGGTTGTACACGTATACACATATGTGTACCTGAATTTAATTTAGCATTCTGGAATTAATTTAAATCTGAGTGTGGACTTTTTTCGTATTTTATTTCACTTCATAATCAAATATAATAAATGAAACATTTAACTTGTGACAGAGCATACATCCAAAAAGACCAAGCTGCGTTCAATAACAGTTTCATTTACATATTCCTCTGAACATAATGCCCTGCAGCTTTAATCTCTGTCCCAGTCAAATGTGTAGTAACCACATTAATATGCTCCTGTGCATAAGACCGCAATTCAATTTTTATGATGCAAACATCGGTATATTTTTTTGTTGATAACTGTTGATATTTGCCATATTTCCTGCCCTGTCTCAATCAATAAAGACTGCTGACAGCTAGTGATTCCTGGTGTTCTGTGCATCAACCGCGTTGTGGCAGAACCATGCATGATTTAAATTGCTTGATTACATGTCTGTAGTACATGGGACTTTTTCCTGGTTAAATAAAGGTTAAATAAAATAAAAAAATAAAATAAAATGTCTGAAGTACATGTCTGAAGTACATGTCTGTAGTACATGTTTGTAGTACATGTCTGAAGTATATGTCTGAAGTACATGTTTGTAGTACATGTCTGAAGTACTTGTCTGTAGTACATGTTTGTAGTACATGTCTGTAGTACATGTCTGTAGTACATGTCTGTAGTACATGTCTGTAGTACATGTCTGTAGTACATGTCTGAAGTACATGTCTGAAGTACATGTCTGTAGTACATGTCTGAAGTATATGTCTGAAGTACATGTCTGAAGTACATGTCTGTAGTACATGTCTGTAGTACATGTCGGTAGTACATGTCTCTAGCCAGGCTGTTGTCGGGTGTGTTGTTGGGTGTGAGGGTGGTGTGGTGTGGGGGAGCTTTAACACCACACAGTCTGGCAGGACCTCACACCAATGTGGATTTGTATTGACGCTACGCCCTGCTTGTTTGTTCTCAAGGGCCTGCCAAGGCCTGTGCCAACAGCAGATTGGACCTAGCCAAAAAGTGTGCCGCCATCCCAGAGTAGTCTTCAACAGACACCTAAATGGACTCACGGCTCTGTTCAGCTTTAGTTGAAGGCCCTGTCTTATGGTTCTGATTGTACTTTACTAAGCATGGATTCTGTTGCTTCCAACTATCTGTTAAAAATGGCTCGCTGTATTGCTTTATCTAGGAGGCCTCTTCTCTGACCAAAATGTTTTCCAGCTCTTTTGTTTTCACAACTCAGACATTGTAAACTTAAATAACATTTAAGTTGTTATGTGCTATTGTTAAAGTAGATGACGCCCACAGACCCAATGCATCACATTTATTTGCTACAAACATCTACACAATCACATATATTTACACATCCACAAATGTGCTTGGGCCATTTGTGTTTCTAGTGGTAGACAAAATACACAAAATCTACACAAAGTTGATAGACAAATTCATAATGTGTGGGAAGTAATTAAGATAATTAGACTATGAGCATTTCGTTTTATGATTAGACAAAAAATTATGACCGCAGGTGAAGCAGATAACATTGCTCATCTTCTAAAAAAGGTACATGTCAAGTTCTGGGTAGCTTAGATGGTGAGCGAACACTCAGTTCTCTGTCAATCGATGCTTGTAGATGCAAGATAACTGGACAGGTGTAAAGACCTGAGTGACTTTGACAAGGGCCAAATTTGTTATGGTCCGACGACTGGGGCATAATGTTTTTGCTCATCGGTCTATTTTATACACACAGACAGGGCCGGCCCTGACCAATATGATGCCCTACGCTAGACTTTAGGTGGTGCCCCCCTTGCAACGCAGCCAATTTTATCAACAGTTATTCTGTTTACAGTATACACTCACACATTTTATTTGATATTTTTTAAACAAAAAGACAAAAGATTTTACATTAACTGAATTATACTCAATGAATACGCTACGTTCTAAAATATACATTAAAGAAACTAATGCAGACTTAAAAGTGATATACAATATAAAGGAAGGATCTTGCACCTTAAAACTATATTTCAGAACCCTTTTCAGCACGTGTAATCTACAACCTTACTCGCCTTGCCTTTCTGCCAGCTAAGTCATCTATAACATCCTCATAGGAGAGCTGTTCTTAGACCACATGGTTAATGCTGATGATCTATGACATCATCATAGGAGAGCTGTTCTGAGACCACATGGTTTATGCAGATGATCTATGACATCATTATAGGAGAGATGTTCTCAGACCACATGGTTTATGCAGATGATCTATGACATCATCATAGGAGAGATGTTCTGAGACCACATGGTTTATGCAGATGATCTATGACATCATTATAGGAGAGCTGTTCTCAGACCACATGGTTTATGCAGATGATCTATGACATCATTATAGGAGAGCTGTTCTCAGACCACATGGTTTATGCAGATGATCTATGACATCATCATAGGAGAGCTGTTCTGAGACCACATGGTTTATGCAGATGATCTATGACATCATCATAGGAGAGCTGTTCTAAAACCACATGGTTTATGCAGATGATCTATGACATCATTATAGGAGAGCTGTTCTCAGACCACATGGTTTATGCAGATGATCTATGACATCATTATAGGAGAGCTGTTCTCAGACCACATGGTTTATGCAGATGATCTATGACATCATTATAGGAGAGCTGTTCTCAGACCACATGGTTTATGCAGATGATCTATGACATCATTATAGGAGAGCTGTTCTGAGACCACATGGTTTATGCAGATGATCTATGACATCATTATAGGAGAGCTGTTCTCAGACCACATGGTTTATGCAGATGATCTATGACATCATTATAGGAGAGCTGTTCTCAGACCACATGGTTTATGCAGATGATCTATGACATCATTATAGGAGAGCTGTTCTCAGACCACATGGTTTATGCAGATGATCTATGACATCATTATAGGAGAGCTGTTCTCAGACCACATGGTTTATGCAGATGATCTATGACATCATTATAGGAGAGCTGTTCTGAGACCACATGGTTTATGCGGATGATCCAAAGTCCAGTGAGACGTTCTTTCCCCATAGTTGTTCACCTACCACCTAAGTTGCACAGACTATAACATTCTAAACACGAACAGCACATGAATGACATCTAGCATTAATGCTCAAACACTACCTCTCACATGACACATATAGTTTGCTAAACATATAACCTATAAGACTAACCTATGGCTATGCCTGGTTCATGAGGCAGATAGTTTGTGCGACTCACTTTAAAAGGAAACGTGTATGTCTCAAAATAATGTAATAGGTTATTCCCAAACATAAGTAAAATGTAATGTTTAATTTTCTTTTTTTCCTGTTTGGCACCTCTATGAAAAAACAAAGCCCCTAGCATTTGCCTATACTGCCTATGCGGCTGGCCAGCCCTGCTAACAGACACCGTTTAAATGTCCTGACATGCACTAGTAACCCAGTGGTTGGCACTTCTTACCCACACATTCCCACAGAATCACCCATTCAACCCAGTCTACTTGAAGTGTTGACAGGGGACCATGTTCTCTGTCAGAGGGGATAGATGGCATAAGTATTCCTCCCTCGTTGTCCTGTCCCCCCTTTCAGCACACTCCCCTGTCTCCCTGCCCTCCCTTTCAGCACACCCCCTCTCTCCCTGTCCCCCTTTCAGCACACCCCCCTCTCTCCCTGTCCCCCTTTCAGCACACCCCCTCTCCCTCCCTGTCCCCCCTTTCAGCACACTCCCCTCACTCCCTGCCCTCCCTTTCAGCACACCCCGCTGTCTCCCTGTCCCCCTTTCAGCACACCCCCCTGTCTCCCTGTCCCCCTTTCAGCACACCCCCCTCTCCCTCCCTGTCCCCCCTTTCAGCACACTTCCCTCTCTCCCTGCCCTCCCTTTCAGCACACCCCCTGTCTCCCTGTCCCCCTTTCAGCACACCCCCTGTCTCCCTGTCCCCCTTTCAGCACACCCCCTCTCCCTCCCTGTCCCCCTTTCAGCACACTTCCCTCTCTCCCTGCCCTCCCTTTCAGCACACCCCCCTGTCTCCCTGTCCCCCTTTCAGCACACCCCCCTGTCTCCCTGTCCTCCCTTTCAGCACACCCCCCTCTCCCTCCCTGTCCCCCCTTTCAGCACACTCCCCTCTCTCATGGTTGGTCTTTCACCAAAGATCTGGAAGCTCCCCCTTCTCTCTCTCTCTCTCTCTCTCTCTCTCTCTCTCCTCTCTCTCTCTCCTCTCTCTATCTCTCTTCCCTCTATCTCTCCATCTTCGCTCTCTCTCCCACTCTCAGTTTCTTTCGGCCTTTCCAGAAGAAAGTCAAGCCCTGTTGAACAACACAGATGGTGCTCTCTAGTGGCATTCTAACAGTAACATGCTGTTTCAGTTATCTTCATACTTCCCCTGTGTTTCCCCCCTCCTCTCTTCCTCCTCCCTCACTCACCCTCAGTTTGACAGGCTTGGGGAAACAGAACAATAACCACGCGCCAGCTGATGCATGATCCATGGGTTTGACCTTAGCACCCTGGACCACGTTGTTATTGCCTGTTTACATTGTGCAAATTGCCAAATGTTTTCAGAGGCCCATTCCTTGCTTGCTGTCTCAACACCACTCCTCCCCTACCCCATTCTCTCCCACATTCCCTCCCCATATTCCCTAATTTCCTCATCCACTCCCTGCCCTATTCCCTCCCCTATTCCCATTCCCACTATCAATCCTTCTCATTCTCCGATCCATTCCTTCCCCCGCACAGTTATGCCTATATACTCCGATAAGCAGTGTGCTGGAGGTGGCGGTGGAGGAGTAGAGGAGGGGTGGAGGTGGGATAGAGGGGTGTTTTGGTATTCCACACATGTCCACGGACATTAGGAGGGCATCAAGGTGCAAATATGAGCCAGACAGCTCTCATAATGAAAGAATCGAGGCGCATTATGAAATAAGTGGAAGTGACCAACGAAGAGAGACGCAGCCCTCGCCGCTTTGAATTCCAATTACTGGGTTAGGCAGAGAGGGAGAGAGAGGGTGGGGGGTAAGAGACGGTGGGAGAGAATAAAATACCTAATGCCTTTTATGGTGGTGTGAAGGCAATGCGTGGGTGCTGTGTGGTTGAGCTTGCAGTGAAGGTCAGTGTGCCTGAGCTTTAAAGGTTTGATGGGAGTCTCATGATGACTGATGACATACTGAGAGAGGGTGGACGGACGGACAGACAGACAGAAGGACTTTTAGCTTGACCACCAATTTAATGACCAGCTTTAACTCTTCCCCCTTCCAAAGGAGGATCAGAGGCACTGGAAGTTGTTTTGGCCCTAACCGCTTCTCCAAATGTATTATCTGAGCGGCATTCAATAGGAGCCACTTCATCAAACCAGATAAGAGTCTGTTGATGGATGAGCTTTGTGTGGGGTTGGGAGAAAGAAAAGGCTCAGGGGGTGGAAGGATGGGGAGTGAGTGGAGAGGCCAAAGGGGTTGTCACAGATGTCCGGACCTTTGAAAGAAAATTAAACAAGTACCTCATTACAGAACGCTCCAGTGCTCCCTGGAGGTGGCCACTGAGACAGCCTTTTTAATGAGCTGGGAACTTAAACGCTGCCAAAGTTAACCCCGGTCATGCCAGCTCAGTTAGGGAAGTAACAGCCCTTTAGCCCCCTGGACCCCCCCTGGTTCCTCTGTTGCCCCCCACCTTACCCCTCAACCATCCAGGCCCTCCTTTTCCTTTTAGGGCCACTCATCCAGAGGAGGTAGAGGGCGAGAGAGAGAGGGAGAAGGGGGAGGGAGAGGCTTCACACTGGGTCCCCCTCTTTCAGCTCAGGAGAACAAGATAATGCCTTTTTTGTGCCACACATCCAGATGAATTATGTGCGCTAATTTGATTAGGGGGAGATTTGATTAACTGGAAAATGAGGGCTTTGCTTAGAGTTTCACATGCTTAATTTATCCCTTGCAAAGCAGACGCAACATTGTGTCATAAAACTCTGAAGGCATATGGGAAGCCTTTTCAGAACCAACAATATCAAGGATTGCCACGGTTCATATTGGGATAATCAGTTTAGAGCTTTTTGCCAGGCCACAGAATACAAATTGCATTTGGCATCGCCAGTGAAAAGATTGAAAGCATAATGAAGGTAATGTTGTAGGGAAATGGGCAAGTGGCAAGAATGTGGATTTTTCTTTATTGTTACAAATACTTTTTGTGTTTGTATAATTGTTATTTTGGCTGTTAGGTTGGTATAATTTTTATAATCATCTACATGTGAATGTCACTTTCAGTTGCAAGCGCTATTCAGATGTGTTGCAGCTGTCTATAAAGCACTATTCAAATGTTTTGCAGCTGTATATAAATGAATCAAATGAATTACAGCTGTCTATAAAACGTGTTCAATTCATGTGCAGTAAAGTCATAGTGGTAATTTATAATAGTTTAATTCACTTAGTGGTTTAATTTGTCTCACTGATCCATGTGTGTCCCCATTTATGGCCTTAGAGACCAACAGAACTGAACAGTTGCCTCTACCTCCCTTAACATGCAACCATGAAGGGAATATCACTGTTCAGTCATGATTACATTTTACTTAAAATCAAGTTATTCTGGGTCTGAAAGAAGAGTGGGACAGGAAAGCAAAGGCAGAACGTTGGAGAAAGATAGAGAGCGAAAAAGAGTGATGAAGTGCAGAGAGAGAGAAATGTGGGGGGAGATCTTTGGTTCTAGGCGTTTGGCCACCACTCCTGTAAAACTGGGCTGTGAAGTCTGTATTTTCAACTAATTGCTGTTCTTTATTTTCCACTTCGATTGCCTTCTTATAATTTACCACTCCTAATAAAGCACAACAGGTTTCCCTCCCTGCCTGCCAGCTGCTATTCTGCAATTCAGGCGTCATCCACTGCTTCCTAGTCATTCACTAGCCATGCGTTATCCACCACTATGTAGTCGTTGACTAGTAAGGAGTCATCCACCGCTTCATAGTCGTTCACTAGCCAGGAGTCATCCACTGCTTCATAGTCGTTCACTAGCCAGGAGTCATCCACTGCTTCCTAGTCGTTCACTAGCCAGGAGTCATCCACTGCTTCCTAGTCGTTCACTAGCCAGGAGTCATCCACTGCTTCCTATTTGTTCATTAGCCAGGAGTCATCCACCGCTTCATAGTCATTCACTAGCCAAGAGTCTTCCACTGCTTCCTAGTTGTTCATTAGCCAGGAGACAACCATTGCTTCCTAGTCGTTCACTAGCCAGGAGTCATCCACTGCTTCCTAGTTGTTCACTAGCCAGGAGTCATCCATCGCTTCCTAGTTGTTCCCAAGCCAGATGTCATCCACCAGGTCCTAATCGTTCACTAGCCAAGCATCATCCACTGCTTCCTTGTTGTTCACTAGCCAGGAGTCATCCACCGCTTCCAAGTCGTTTATTAGCAAGGAGTCATCCACTGCTTCCTAGTTGTTCACTAGCCACTGCATCCAACGTGAGCAGACTGGCTCATTTATTTTGTCATGACGAGTGGATGGCGCTTCCGATTAGGACTTTCTACAAGCCAAAGAATATATAATATATACATATAATAATATCTAAAAAACGGTTGAGATATGATAATGTAAAGAACGGAGGGATGAACAGAGGTATGGAAAGAGAAGCATGGAGACAAACCCAGACAGATGAGCTGTCTCCTGTTGGATTTCATTCCGTCTTCCCCATCTGTTTACCCCAGTTTTAATTAAATCTACCGAGATGAGAATTTCTTCCAATTTTTCTAGTCCCCCCCCCCAAGCCATCTCCCTCTTGGAACCGGAGCACATTAGGTCTGTGCTGTGCCAATGTCCACTCATTCTCAAAATAAATATATAAGTGTCTACTCGTCTAACCACCTCGCTGCCAGCTGCTAATGAGAGTGAGCCAGGGTGGCACTGTGTTTTTGCCAGCTATCATTGGCTGTTAATGAGGACAATTCTTAGAAAGGCCCTGCCTCGGAACCTCCCCCATCTGCTAATCTACACACACACACACACACACATTTAAGGTTTTAGTGTTCTTGTGTGGACTCACAAAATGATTCTTCATTAAATCCTCTTCACGCCAACTAACCTAAATCTAACCTTAACACCAAATACCTAATCTTAATCCCAAACCTTAACTTTTATCCTAACCCCAAGAATTCATTTGATTCAGCACCTAACTCTTTAAATAGCCTTTTATGTCATTGACGCAAATGTTAGATGTTGATGCAAGAGATGATCTTCGGGTTCGTTGTCAGTTTGGATTTGAAAACATGACTGTTTAAGCCAATAATAAACAGTATAGTTAAAAAATCCATCTAGATGCAATGCAGTGTTGAAACGAGCATCATTGCTTCTCTTCACCTCCCTAAACCCCTCCACACCCCTAGCCTCAACAGAATGCCTTAAATGGGGGGCTAAGAGAAGGTGGATGGATGAGACCATGCTGCTTTCTCTCCCTCTGTCTCCCCCTGTCTCCCTCTGGCATCCCTCAGGCTGCTGCATCTGTCTCTTATCTCACCTAAAACACATGTTCCTTTCCGTCAGCTAGCTAGCCAAATGAAATGAATGCAGTTCCCTTCTGACTGTGTCTTGGATATGTTTTTATTTCAACTCTGGAACCTCACGTTTCCAACAAACTCTGCATTTCCTCTATGTTTGTTTGGCCTCCTCGTTCCTCTGTTCTGTTATTTTCCTTGGTCTCGCCCCCTCCAATCTCCAGCTTTTTCTCTGTCTTTTTCTCTTAAATGTGTCAGGTGAAAATGATCATACTTGTTTTGCAAATGTCTTGGCACAGATACAATATGTCGTTTTTGATTAATTCAAATTTTCCAGAGTGATTTGTTAGACAGTTTAAAATCTTCCAAAGTGATTTGTTAGAGCATCACAATTAATGTTAGATACTTTCAATTAATTTGAATATAATGCAAAAAAAATGTTTATAGACTACCACAACTTGTATGATATTTCTGCCACAAATGCAAAAACATTTGCCAGAAAATTATCCTTTGTTGTCATACCGTAAGTGTAGATTGGATAAGGACGGTAACATATTTCCTTAGGTGAACTATCCCTTTAAGAGACTTGCCACTTAGCTGCGAAGTTGTATCACTTCATTTGCACCCTGGGTACAGTAGGTGTGGCCGCCTGGGTGCTCTCAGCGCCGGGTAAACTGTTAAACAGCTTGTGGTGTGCTCGCCTGAGCAAACAGAGGTTTGAACTAGCAACACCTCAGGTTAAAAACAGCCGCACTCACCTTTTGAGCTGTGGCCACACTTCTCACAGCAGGTGACAAAGGAAACACTGATGTAATTCTAGATGTCACACTTCACAGTGTGTTTAAGGTGTTTGTGCGGAGGCGTGTTTGTGCACGCGTGCTTTCCTTTGTAAAGTTTTTTAAGTAAGAGCGAGTAGATAGCACTTTTTTTGCAGTGACACATTTTTTCACTTGTATAATAGGTAGTTAACTCCCATTGACCTGCACAGAAAACGTGTAGATATTCCATTCTGCTTATCAACTTTCCTATAAAATCTCTTGTAATTCAATGGTACTACATCCCTGCCATCGCTGTAGGTCTGCCGCGAATGACTCTCCCAGTGTGCTGATTAATATTGAAAGTGTGGGGACCAAGGGGAAACAGGCTGGGGGGAGATACATGACAGCAGAGTGACAATAAAGCAAGTCTTCTGATCGTTACTAAGACAGACACCACCCCACGGGGGGCAGACGGAAGATACGCGCACTTCACTCTGGTCATGTGATCAAAACACTGTGATTACACGACATCCCCACGGTAGTTGTCACAGTACAAACCCCAGTCTCACCATGCTAATGCAAATGAGTATTGTTCATGTGCTGCATAATTATGTTATCAACGCACTGGAGTGCACGGTTGTTTGTTTTTACAATGCACTGACAAGGTATATGGTGTTCGTTAACGCTGTTCGCGATTAGAAATTCAGCTCACTTTTCTGGAACGGGATAAAAAGATGGTAATGATATGCACCGTGTATGGCGAGGCATCGGAAGTTGAAACGTCGGGATTGTGAGTCTGAACCTCTGGGTGTTCGGGGCTCTTGTCAGAAGTAATGTACTATAAAGGGAACAGCGTTCCCGATCGGTGACTGACTAGCAGTCTAACCACAGGGCCTGGCTTATATGTGTTCATCTACCTGGAGGGCATGTAGAACGTCTGTCTGAGGGTTCACATCAAATGCATTTCCTTAGTAGCTGGGGTGGGAGGGAGAGGGGAGGATAGTGAGATCACAGGTGATGTGCACGTTGTAACCGTTGGCAATATGTTCAGAGTAGGAAAATGACAAGCGTATTTGGGTCCATTAAAGGGGCAACATATTTACTGATGAGCCAAAACATTATGACATTATGAGCATTTCCTTACAAAGGGTACATGTCAAGGTCTGGGTAGATTAGATGGTAAGTGAACAATCAGTTAGCGTAATCAACGTGTTGGATGCAGGAGAAATGTTCTGTGAAATTGTTATGGGCAGGCGACTGGGCCATAGCATCTCTGAAGACTTATAAATGTGGGTTTGTGGGGTGCTGCCGGTCAGCAGTGGTGAGTACCTATTGACAGTGGTCTGAGGAGGGACAAACCACAAACCAGTGAAGGGGTGTTCGACGCTCAAGGCTCATTGATGTGCAAGGGAGACTAACACTATCCTGTCTGTAATAGTGGAATGATAGTGTTTAAAAACACTCAGAATTTCTATGGTCCATTGGAAGACGTATCTGCAATTGGGAAAGTACAATGCTACGCTATAATACCCCCTCCAAAAACCAATGGCAGGTTAGATGCCAACAAAGTCCCTGAGGTCATTGTCTGGTTGCCAAAATGTGTCTACTAAATTTCTGTTTAAGTGAGAAATAAAAATATCAAATAAAACATCAAGTCTTTATTTTAAATTTTTGTAAGCTGGTCGACTAAAAGTGAAATAATGCTTTGTATAAACAGTTGTTGGTGTAATTGAGCTAACTTTCACAAGGGGGAGCACATTAAGGATAAAGCCTTTAATTAATGTTATGTACGATAGTTTATTTCATTTAGAACAAAGTCCTTGTGGTATGACTGAATATTTTGCAACATGGCTTCGAAAGTGCAGTGGTAAACACTTTTGCTTCATTCCTATTGCTGCCATTTTCCCTGTGAATGTAATTTCCATTTTAAATTTAGCAAAACTGTTAGAATTTTTATTTTGTTAACGTCAAGGTTTAGAGGGCAAATAAAGTTGACTTTGTGCAAAACCCTTTCGGTTTAGGTCTCCTATGTCTTTTTTGAATGGTTTCTTTTCACCTTGAAGCAGTTTCTTCAGAAGACTCCTTTTTCAAAGTGGATAATTGACAGCAACAGCGGCAGTGGCATGAACCCCAAACCCCTCCATTACCATGACATTGTCTTCAAAGCTGCCTCACGTCTAAGGGAGCTCAGCCCAAAAGCTCTGGTGTTTCGTCTGGACCCACCGCTCCAATTCCTTTCTTTCACACCCCCATTGAAATCATTGGTTCTTTAGTCGATTGTTCTAGTCCAGTCATTGGACAAAAAGCCAATGCGTGTTTTGTCAGAGGAAAACTGTGTGTTTGAGAGTGTGCGTGTGTGTGTGCGTGTGTGTATGTGTGTGTGTGTGTGTGTGTGTGCGTGCGTGTGTGCCCATGCAGTGTAGTAAATTAGTCTCAGCCTGATTTAGTGAGGGGTTTTACTAGCTGGCTAAGGCTGAGCCCATTGCATAGCCAGAACAGGTTGGGTTTCAAAGGGCTTATGGGGGAATTAGGCGGTCTTTGGAGTTTGAGCGTAGCCTAATTCCTGGTGACCTTTCCCTGGCTCTGGGATGACTTTTTGTGGTGATCAGCCAGCCAGTGCTATAACAAGCTTTTCCGTCTGTGTGGCTGGGGATTACTGTGGAACAGCAGGGCCCTCCCATCACTGCTTCTCCCTGCCACGCCAGCCCCCCCCACCTCGCCTTCCCTATACTCACAGGAAGCGATCTGTAGAGGAAAAAGAGAAGAGAGGGTGAAAGAGAGAGAAACGAGATAAAGAGGGGGGCACTAGAAAGAAAGACAGACAGGGAGGCAGAGAGAGTGTGAGACACAAGGATAGAGAGAAAGAAATGGGGAATGAACGGTTGTCTGAAGTGAGAAAAAGTAGGCGTTAGCCTACAGGGCCATTGTCATGCTTGTCCATGTGTTGGTGAGGAGTCTGTGGCTGTCAGAGCTCCTTTTGTATAATGTTGGGATGTTTTGTACTGCCATTTCAAACTGCCGGGCTTTGACGACGTATCCAGCCTGGGTTTCGAGAGCATTCAAGGTCATTTGAACCTTTTTGTAGCTGCCTGGGAGCTTTGTTTGATATTTTATTTGACTCTTTGCAAATGGAGGATAATTGGTGCTGTTGAAGTCAGCTTTGTGCTTATCCACAATACGTGAGTATTTTCTTCTGGTATCACTCTATTCATCAGAAGACATTGTGGCTACGTTGACATGATGAATAACTAGTGTTGTGCTACTTCTGCCATTTCTTTTTAGCATCATTAAGATTGTGTCATGAAGTGTGTTATATTTCTAGGTCTCGGCCAGGTGCAAATGGTTGAAAGTGAAAACAGTGTGTATTGTTTAATGGCTGTGGTTTAAATCTCTAGGTGTAGCTTACTTATTTACAGTGGATTAGCAGGGACATTAGTAATGAATGCCATATGATGTGATGTTCTATAATTAGATAGACCTTACAAACCCAATTACTGTAATTACATGGCTACTTATTACCTGGTTGGGTGAGTGGGGGGTTACTAAACCAGACCTGCTGAGAGAACAATTGATTGCCTTTAATTGATCTCTGTTTGTAGAAATTGATCTTGTAACAAATACAATGTCACAAGTTAAATTGCAGCAATGTAGACTAATTTGCTAAATCGCAGTTGGTTGAATTGTGAGGAAACGCAATTATCGCAGACATTTGTTTTCTTTAAATTGGCACCACATGTGTAGTTTGACTTTGGGACGTTTTCATGTCCGATATTCAGGAATATTAGTGTAAGTGTTGAAGTGTAGTGTGAAGTTATGTGAGCAGTGTGTTGCATACTGGTAAATATAAACAGAGAGAGCCGAGGGAAATAGACTGGGTAAGAGAGAAACTAGCCCACAGAGCGGTACGGATCGCAGCACTGTCGGCGTAGTTACCAATGCAGGACAGAGGTGTCTTTCATTGGTCCTTGGCACAAGCATTCACTGTCTGGGGCAACCAGAGAGGGAGGGAGCATCGCCCGGTTCGTGCCTGCTGCCGTGTGTGTGTGGGGTCCTGTGTGTGTGCGTGGGTCGGCCCAGGGCGCTGTAGGGCTGGTTCTGGGGTGGAGGCTGTCCCCTAGGCAGTCTGGTGAGTGTCATTAAGAGATTTCCACAGAGGTGTGAGTGGAGGAGACTAAGGTCAACCTACATCATCATGCAGGAGGTGTCTAGGGATCTTCTCCTCTTCGCGGCGCCTCTCTCCTCTTCTCCCTCTCCCCTTCTCCCCTCTCCGCTCCACTGCATTATCATAAAAAGTGATTTAGAGCTGATTGATGCAAATGGCCCTCTGTTCTTTTCGATCATTAACGGGCCCTTCTCCACGGCCACAGGCGGCGATTACAGCTGTCATTTCCAGTGACTCATTAAAGAGAAGCGACGGGCCATGGGAGGGATGGAAAGGGAACAAGAAAGGAGAGAGAAAAAATAGGCGGAAGGAAAACTGCTGTCTGATGAATATGCCTCCCTGAAAAATAAACTATTCAGTGACAGGGTAGGTTTGGTGACTCTACTCAGGCAAGAATTCACAGCACACTTCGTGATGGAAGTATTTATCCATTTGATAGTTTGCTTCTGTGCTATGTGAAATCAACATGATGCACATGGGAGAAGTCCAAACTATGTTTGAAAAAGTAGACAGCAGAAGAAAAACACAACACTGAACACAATTACTCTGACCTGTCTTTGCAGCTCTCCCAACATGCAGATCGAGAAAGATTTTGCCAAATAAACATTTGTAGTTGGTCTCTTGACCTTTTTGTATTCATAGGCTTCTCTTGTGTGTCTTCGGCTGTATGTTTGGGGTTGTGCTTGAAAATGAATCTACTTCCAACTCCCAGGTCTCTTGTAGACTTCAGCAGGTTTCTTTTAGAATTTTTCTGTACCATGGTGCATCCATTGCCCTCTATCTTCACAAGCTTTCAGTTCCTGATTCAGAGAAGCATCCCCATAGCATGATGCTGCCACCACCACTGCCTATGCCACTTCTCGCCACGGACAGTTTGTTATAGACATATTTGTTGTTCACAGTTGTTCAATATTATCTCTGTTTCCTAGTAATGTACTTTTATGTGCTCCAGGAATTTTCGCTACCTTGGAAATGTTTTTCTTTCCTACCAGGGATGTGGCTTATGAAGAACCCATTGGACTCCATTTAACTAATTATTTCACCTATTAGTACAATTGGTGGTACGACAGCTTATTCAAGTGCGTGTTAGCCAACGAGTGAAAATGTATGCAATTAATTGTTTTTTGTTGTTGTATTTTTTTAATTAATTTAGACCAATTTTGCTTTTAATGTAATGAAACTTGGGAATAAACATACATTCAAAAGTGGAAACTGGGGTGAATATGTTTAAAGCTACTGTATATGCTATACTTGCAATGAAGAAACAGAATATAAAAAAATACAAACCTAAACATGACCTGCACATGTTCAATAAATGGAGGTGGTTGAAAAGAATTGACTCTTTATGTGAGGCACAACTTACAATTAAGAACATTTTGGATTTGTTTGTTGTATATTGTTTTACAAACCATTTTTTGCCTTGTGTCTAAAGACAAAAACCCACACTTTTTCATATCTTTACATAGGGCGCTATACATGGAAGAGGTCTGTAACCAATTAGATTATAGGAAACATCTACATTTTCAGCATTTCCTGATTTGTCAAGAGACAGTACCAATTTAAAGGAAGTTGCTGTATGGTTAGGGGCTTGGTCTCGAAAGGTGTATTAATGATAAAGGCTAGTAATACAAGTATGTCTGTGAGTTTGTCTGCTGTAGTGTGTCTGTGTGTTTATTTTGTGTGTTTTCTATGTGTGTGTGTGTGTGTGTGTGTGTGTGTGTGTGTGTGTGTGTGTGTGTGTGTGTGTGTGTGTGTGTGTGTGTGTGTGTGTGTGTGTGTGTGTGTGTGTGTGTGTGTTGTGTATGAGAGAGAGAGCGTTGCCAACAGGGATCACATCCCTTTTAATGGGGGCCTGCAGGGGGCTCCAAGCTACTTCAGCTAAATCTCCTTTTGCCTTCTCTAGAGGCCCCTAACAGAGCGTCTTCATGGCCTGGAGGGCCAATAGGGGCCCGGGGCCCATGGGGATCGATGCTAAAGTCTTTTGTGCTCATTCTCCCCTTAATCTCAAGCCTAACACGGGCAGCCTGTGAACTTGTTCTGTAGAGGAGACATGACGGGGGTGTGGGTTGATCATCTGTCCTCCCATCTGCAGGGAACACTAGAGCACTAACCTGAAATAACAAGGATCAATCGATCCACACAACTCTGCATCCAACGTTTGTATTACCCTTCATCCATTCGCCCTTCTCTCCCTCTGCTTTCCTCTCTCCCTTATCTGTATGTCTGTCTCACTATCTTTTTCTCTCCTCTGATACTCTTTCTATGATACTCCTGTATATAGTATGTTGTTGTATGTAGTAGAATCAGTGTGTTCTGCTCTGCTCCATGAGAGCCCAGCGTGTTGATGCTCTCAGACACATAACTCTAGTGAGATACATTATGAGCTATTAGTCACCAGATGAAAGCACATTAATTACTATCCTAAGGCAAACATGCACAAATATTGAACAGGAATTTGCTGCTTACTTAACTGAGTTTTTCTCTCCATTCTGTTGATTTGGTTCCTTAAATCTTGTGGTAAAAACATTGACAGAGGAAACCGAAAGAGTTAACTGCTGCTGTAATTACTTTAAGTGATGTAGAAGTCACACTGCTTAGCCATTACCACTACCTTTACAGTTCTCACTCCAAAAAATGGTCCATGTCCATAACCAAAAAGTTGGATGACCCCTGTATGATTTTAGCAAACACAATGTTCTTCCGTGGTGTAAGACACCACAGGGGTATTAGACACCAGTGGGGTATGAGACACCAGTGGGGTATGAGACACCACTGGGGTATTAGACACCACTGGGATATGAGACACCACTGGGGTATTAGACACCACTGGGGTATGAGACACCACTGGGGTATTAGACACCACTGGGGTATTAGACCCCACTGGGGTATGAGGCACCACTGGGGTATTACACACCACTGGGGTATGAGACACCACTGGGGTATGAGACACCACTGGGGTATGAGACACCACTGGGGTATGAGACACCACTGGGGTATGAGACACCACTGGGGTATGAGGCACCACTGGGGTATGAGACACCACTGGGGTATGAGACACCACTGGGGTATAAGATACCATGCAGTATTTCATGTAGTTTGCACAACAAAAATATTGCCGTATTTCAGAAACATCTGGATTTTAGTTGGCCCAAAAATAAAACATTTCTTAATTTCACATTGTCTACACTAAAAGAAAACATTAGTGAAATTTATAGTCAACACAAAGATTCGATTTTCCTGGTGATCCTTCTTCAAATTGAAACTGTGGGGGCAAAATAAGGCCTAAAGCAGCCACCAGGAAGCGGTTCTTTTTGCAGTGAACACGGTAGTTCCATACAGTGTGTGAGTCAGCGGGCTAACTGGTTCAAGATCACCTGTGGAGTTAAGCTTACAATCCACTTAGTGCTCCTACTGTGAAGAGAACGATTAGACACAACACAATACAACACAGACACAATACTCGCCATTGCTTTTCAACAGCGAACAACACCGGAGCCCCCTTTCCGAGACCTATTCCAACACCAATCTAAACCTGTGGTTATTGTCCATTAAATCAGCTGTAATTTGATGGCAAACGTTGCCATAATTGGCTTTTTACGAACGGTACTTTGCAACGCGTGCGTACATGCGCCTTTGAAAGAGAACCACTCTGGTATTCTCTATCAAAGGCTATGTGTGGGGGGGGGGCTAATGGCACAGTTAGTTTTGTTCCTTCCATCTGTTCCACAGATTTTTATTAAAGAAAATTGATTTTTTTCTGCTCCTCCTCTTTAAACTAGATTTAATGAAGAAGATAAAGTGCTTCATTGGGCAGCGTCTCGTACCAGGCTTACAGCAGTCGCTTCGTTATTAGCGTCGTTCTCAGGTTTCCTGTATTGGGCCGTGGGCTAACGTCCTACCATCCTAAAACAGCTTTAACTACAGAGACAGGCCCTCCTGCATCATCCGACATCCTTCCCCCCTCGCTGGGTCATGCTAATGAGAGGCCGGCCGGCACCAGCCGTCTCTCAGGGTCGGGAGTGGCTCTCTTGAGAGAGTAGGGCTGTCAGGGGGGCAGATCACACTGGATACCCGGCACTCAGGTTTCTTACCGTATCAAGCTAATCTGTACCCTGCAAACTAACCAGTCGTCAGGCTGCCCACGCAGGTCACAGTGGCATCATTAGTCTCCAGCAGGCCCTGCCTTTGGCACAGGGGGCCTGTTGGCAGTCTCCCATCTCAGGGGACAGACAACGCTGCGGGGAGGGGCTCTCAGAGGAGACTCCCGACTAGGGCTGGAAGGGATGGGCTGTCAGGGTTGTTATGACTACAACCGGCCTGTCCCCGAGGAGTGCTCGGGAGCGTATTAGCATAGCCACCGCCCTTGGCGTAACACAATTGGACAATAGGGAGCAGGGGGAGGCTGAACCAACCCTCCCATAGGACATGTGTAGCCTGTGTTCTGCACCTCCTCCCGCCATTAAAACACATGATTGCACCTTCGGGGCACGGGTTTTCTGTCCCTTTGTGTGTGTTCACCTCCCTGTCTTGTTCCACACAACCATAGATCACACACCGTGGCTCCTGAATTATTGCCAGGATATTGTTTGTGAGTCAATAAATGCTGGGGTTAATGTTGTAAAACTTTCTTTATTGGCTTTCAGAGTCACATTTGTTGTCTGTGTGTGTGTATGTGTGTGTCTGTTTGTGTGTTTGTCTGTGTATGTATGTGTGTGTGTGTGTGTCTGTTTGTGTGTTTGTCTGTGTGTGTGTGTGTGTGTCTGCTCTGCTGGATGCATTGCAGAACCCTAATCAGGTACTAGAGCGAGGGAATGAAAAAAGAAGCGATAAAGGCAGGGAGAAAGGGAGAGGGGAGAGAGAGGAGGTGTTGAAGGGAGAGAGAGTGGGGAGGTGTGGCTTTGTGCAAGACTCTAAATCCCCAGCTAGAACACACAGGCCTCAGGTGCTGATGTGCCTCTTAACCCCAGCCTGCACAGTCTGATAAGAGGAGCTTTCTGCTTTTTTCTTGAAGAGAAGATGGAGACGAGCCAAAGGCTATTAAACAAAGATTACAGCCTCCCAGTTGATAATCAGGAGGACTGATCACCATAAAACTAGTGTATTAAGACAAGGAAAACAATGCCTTCAGGCTGTCTCACCTCTGGTTTTGAGATCTTTGTAACTTAAGCTAAACGTTGTTGAGAGATATAAGCCCCACCTTTTGGGGGGTTTTCCTCCATGGAAACGACATCCCATGGCAGGTAGAAGCCTCCAGCCTCAACAGACACGAGATAATCCACTCCCAAGCCAGTTGTCTGCAACCTCCACCACCCTATATTGGGAGAGTTTTTCTTTCGCAGGAATGCGCGGGCCACTCAATTCAGCTGTTTCTGTGTAGTCAGGCTCGCAGCTGCCAACCATTACATCTCAGAACGGAATCGTGCTCAGAGCTCCACCGACAGTTATCTTTTGATTGCCAATTATCCCTGAAAAAAAGGGGAGAAACACAAAAGGGACACGTAGGAGAGTATGTTCCAAACGTGTTTCCATTAAACAGAATTGCGTCAGGGCGTGCAAGGGTTCCGTCTGGATTCTGTCATGGTTCCGTCAGGATTCTGTCATGGTTCCGTCAGGATGCTGTTCAGGCAGACATGGGCTGGAGTAATTCCCAGCGGTCCGTGGTTTAGCTTTGATTCCCCAGTATTGTCCAGATGTGAGAATGTTAGGATGGCCTCCATACGGGACCATATGCTTCTACTTATTTGTCGGGGGAAAATAAATGATTTGTTTTTCCATTGTGGTCTCTCTTATTACGCACTTACAGAACAGGCTTTTGAAGATGAAAACGTAAACCATGAGTCTCGTCAAGCCAGATTTGGACTGCCATGGCGTGTGTTGTTAGTCGGGAATGCATATTTCTTTTTGGAGACTGGACCGTTTTTAGATGTAGCATTTCACTGATCTGGACTGTCAGGGGCTAGGATTTAAACCAGCTCTCAACATCTTTTAGCTCTTTCAGTTGTAATTTTAGCTCCTGTTGTTAGAACATTTCTCACATGAATGCCTGGTTTACTTTACATGTACCCTTCCAGGTCGTTCATTGGCTGCTCATGGGGGAAGTCGTGAAGTGTTGCTGCTGTTGCTTCCCGATGACAGTTGTTCTTGTAAGTGGCTGCCCCCCACTGTCTGGACACTAAGGCAAGTGTAAAGTCTAGACATCCAGCAGGGTCCAGCTGGTTAGCAGGTGTTCCTAGTACCGTTAGCTCCGCCTACCATGGCTGTCTCACCTCCCCCTACCCTGGCTGTCTCCCCCCCCCCACAAAAAAGTTGAGTTGAGTGTGCCAAAGAATGGTAACTACAGCTTTTATTCATTTGATTTGTATGTATTTGTAAGTTATTTATTTGGCCCATAATGGCATTGTTTATGACAGATTTGAGCAGCTGCTCCAATCTGTTGCCCGCTTGTACATTACAGACTGCAGTCATATAGCCAGTCTTGTTGTCTAACAACTCACGAGGCCGCCATATTTGCAGTGGATTTCACCAGGCAAGACATCTTGTACGTTTCTCTCTTTATTTCTTAACATTTGAAAAGTTGTTCAGTGTTTTTCTTATCTTGCCTTTGATATGCTCAACTCAGCCAATTTGACACCCTCTCTCTCGAATTAAGGCCCTTCAGAGAGACACAAAGAGAGGCAGATAGATGTTGCTTGTCTTCATTAAGCCGGCCTTAATTGGCTTTGTAACAAATAATCTCCCATCTATTCGAGCGTGCAAAGTGGCAGATAGGCTGAGCGCCAGTTCCTGTCATCTGTCAAAACGTCAGACGGATCAGAGGAATGAAATCAGCCAGTGCACACATGCCCCTTGCCAGCCAGTTGTTTAACACGGTCTACAAACACTCCAGATAACAGAGCAGTAGAAGAGGCTGTCAGAAAGACGCGACTGGAGATGTTTCTCTATTCACACTGCTGTCCTTTTACCCTCCTCGTCCCCAGGCTCTCTCCTCATTGGGCAGACCCTTACAGTTAAAATGTTTACACTGGAGCAGGTTTTGTTGGACACAGAGCGTTAGGCCCTGATGGTGGGGTACATCTAACCAAAACGCTTTCATTGTGTCATCAATATGTATGGGTGTGATCGTGGCTTCCTTGTCGTTCATACTAAAGCAGCTTTGTATTGTGTTTGAGCACACACTAAGAGACCCCATTAATTACATATGATTAACTTGTTTGTCTGTGTGTTTGCCTGAAGATCCTATTGGGCAGGAGAGGACAGGAACAGGTTGAACATGTAATGTGCATGTCAGAATGGTAGTTTGTTTACATGCAACATCTCCAAGTCGTTCCCATTACGATGGCTTTAAAGAGGAAGGGGACATGGAGCGAGACATGTCACATCCACATGGAAAGCTATTACAGGAGACAAGTGCTACACAGTCTTGTGCACAGACGCGCACAGACGCGCACAAACGCGCACAGACACGCACAGAAACACACACACACACACACTCACTCACACACCTCCAGCCTGTTTGAATGAGGAGTGACATCTCCTAGTTCAGGGGTGGCCAACACGCGGCTCGCGTGCCGCATGCGGCTCTTTGTCCGGTTTCGTTCATATCGAAGTTTGTGTTTATTTCATGTTCGTGTTCGCTTCCCTTGAATTCAAAAAAGGAATTTCCGTCAAACACGCATATACTTTGCAGAGCCAGTATATACCTTTGTGGTGTTTATTTTAAATACCATTTAACCCCAACAGGTAACAACGAACTAAAATAAATTGACGGCACTGTAATTAATTGCGCAATGGTGACTTATAAAAAATAGCCGCTACTCGCAACTCTAAATGTGACTTCCTTGGTTGTTGCAGTGGTTAGAGCACTTGGCTGTGAAGTCAGGGGACCCTGGTTCGATTCCCCCCACCAGATTTGTTTTGCCGATGTGGCTCTTTGCGGTTACACAGTAAACAATGTGGCTCTTAGTCTCTGACTGGTTGGCCAGTCCTGTCCTAGTTGATCTAGTCTGGAACAAACATCTCTCTATGTGTTCCAATCAGGACACTGACTACTCATGACGTGTGGTGAGACATTAATCATATGGTCTTTGATAGATTCATTTAAAATGACATTTGAGTACAGAGGATACGCATTCAATTTATTTTGACAACGTTTTCAATATGTTTATGGCTGTATGAAAATACAAGCGACATTGCTTTTGTTGAATTTCACTAGATGTCCTTATTTTAGTTTAAGTCATAAAAACATTATGGAGTTAAGTTGGATTGTGTTGATGTAAACAGAGGTGTTCCTCAGGGATCCATTATAGGACCTGTTCTTTTTACTATATACATTAATGCTATTGGTCAATATGTAAATAGTTGTACTTTTCACTTTAATGCTGACAATACTATTCTGTATGCCTGTGCTTCAACAATCAATGCTGCTATGGCCAGATGATTTTATTAATGTGCAGGTAGCATTTAAAAACATAAAGCTTGTACTTAATACTAGCAAAACCAAATAAATGTTTTTTAGATCTCGTCAGATGATCTCACCGAACGTATTGCTTCACTCTTTGGATGGTTCTGTAATTGAATGGGTCCCTTCATATAAATATGGGATATGAGATTTGGATTTACAGCAACCTTTCATTTAAGAAACATTCTAGTGAGCTTGTTAAAAAGCTTGAGTGTAAAGTGGGTTGCTTTTCTTTGGTGAACAGGAGATAAATTGTTCGGTCAACTTTCATGCCTGTGCTAGACTATGAGGACACAATATACCAAAGTGCGTCTGCTACTACTCTGAAGCTGCTTGACTCTGTTTATCATAGTGCTCTAGGTTTTATTGCTTCAGACACTTATAATACACATCACTCAGTGTATTGTGACAACTCTCAGGTTGTTTTTTTTTCAAGAGAGGCGATGCAAAACATTGGGGAAACATTTGGGGAAATGCAGAGATCTCTCCTCTTCGTCTGCCTGTGTTATACTGAAACGTGGCTAGGTGACTTCATACCTGATTCTGTGGTGAGCCTGCCAGGCTTCTTACTCTTTTGGGCGGATCGGAGCTCAGATATCTTGGGCAAATTGAAAGGAATATACTTAGTGGAATCTACTCCTACGTCAATGAATAATGGGGCAATGACATTACAGTCTTCTCACGATACTGTTCTCCAGAACTGAATTTTCATCATTCATTCTGGCTGGTGTTTAAATTACTCTGCTTGGCAACTTGAAGGAGGCTCAAAGGCTGCTAGCTGAACAAATACTGACGACTGAACGGCTATTCCCGGACTCTTTAGTTATTTTCCTTAGCAAATGTAGGGAACCTTAGCCATGAGCTTCCTAAACACAAACAGTAAAAATACTCTAGATCGTTCTGCACTGGGCCTCTCGGACCACGTGATGTTCCAAATAATTCCATCGCACAGGCAATAATGTAAACTCACTAAGCCTGTTGTAACAAGTTAAAAAAGTGGAGCAGTGAAGCCAAAGAGACAATGTGATTGTCTGGACTGTACTGATTGGGACGATTTCAGGTCTACCACAGATAATCTTGATGCATATACTAATGCTGTGACCACATACATCATCTTATGTGAGTTGCATCCCAACTCAATCCAGGGTTTGATACTACAATGACAAATCCTGGTTCACAGCTGATCTTAGACGTCTGCGGGCGATCAAGGAGGAGGCTTTCAGAAGAGGTGACAGGGACCTACTCAGAGAGGCTAAGTACAACGTCTCAGAGGCAGTGAAGGTGGCAGAGGCCTTTAGCTGGTATGGGGAGAAACTTAAACAACACCTCATAGCAAATGACACTGCTTCGGTGTGGTGGGGGAGTAAACAAAAAACAAATTAAAGTGCAAATCACCCCAGGCCATCGACGATCTGCGACTTGCCAACAAGCTGAACCGGTTTTACTGCAGATTTGAGAGACAAAAGAGCGGTCCTGTCTGCACACCCCATTCAGGGCTCGCCCCCCAAAAACCAACCATCACAATCGACACTTCCCCAGAGACCACAATGGCATCATTCAACACCTTACCTGAAGCTACAATAGGACTCTATTTGGAAGGGGGACGTAAACAGATTATTCAAGAGTCAAAACCCAAGGAAGGCAGCTGGTCCTGATGGAGTCTCTGCCTCCACCCTCAAGCACTGTGCTGATCAGCAGTGTTCACAAATATTTTCAATAAATCATTGGAGTCATGCAGTGTCCCAGCCTGCTTCAAATCCTCCACCAGACTAACTAACCCATTGCAATTAGCTTAAAGAGCAAACAGGTATGTGGACGACACGATCAACATGGCTCTTCACTTCATTCTCCAGCATCAAGACTTCCCTGGAACCTATGTCAGAATCTTGCTTGTGGACATCAGCTCTGCTTTTAACACCCAAATCCCAGACCTTCTACAGGATATTCTCTCCACCATGGGAGTGCCCGTGTCCACTTCACAGACTTTCGCTTCAACAGGAGGCAACACGGGAGGTTGGGGAAACGCCAGTCGAACCCTCTGACCATCAGCACTGGCTCCCCTCATGGTTGCGTCCTGTCCCCTCTATCTTCTCCCTGTACACAAACAACTGCACCTCCAGTCACCATTCTGTCAAACTTCTGAAGTTTGCAGATGACACAACCCTTATTGGTCAAATCTCTGATGTTGACGAGACCGTCTGCAGGGGGGAAATTGACTGGCTAGTGTCCTGGTGCAGTCTCAAGACAGTGGAGATGAGAGTGGACTTTAGGAGAAGGCCGGGTGACTTTTGTCCCATTGTCCTGGAGAGCTCCCCTGTTAAGTGGAGTCCTTTCGCTTCCTGGGCCAGGACCTCAAATGGGAGCTGAACATCACCTCTCTCACAAAGGAAGCACAACATAGCTGTACTGCCCATGGCATCTCAAGAATTACAAACTGCCAACGTCCATGATGATTAATGCCTACACAGCCATCATCGAGTCCATCCTTACCTCCTCCATCACCATCTGGTACGCTGCAGACACTGTCAAGGACGAAGACAAAATGCAACGCATCATTGGATGTAAGCTGCCGTCTCTTAAGGATCTGTTCAACGTCTGGTCACTGAGACTGGGAGCAGAGATTTAGTCAGACCACTCCCATCCTGGTAACAGAATATTCATATCTCTGGCAGATGGCTGAGGTCTATGAAGACCAAAACATCCAGCCACAAAAACAGCTTCAATCCCATGGTGGTGAGTCAAAAGAACATGTCTCTTGCACTAGTCTAGCCCCCCCCCCCCATACATATTGCTCTACATTCTGCACATTTTTAAATCTGCTCACACATCTAGACATTGCTCCGTTGCACTACTCGGATATATATGACACATTCTATATTTATCCGCTATGATATCTTGTCGAACTGTTCATTTTATGTGTTGAAAAATGCCTACTGAAGCACTGTTGACACCTAGATCGCCTGGTTTCAATACTAGATCCCAGAGTTGGATAGTATTTCAGATAGATTTGTAACTACTGAGTTGGTTTGTTTTGCCTTCTCTTTCAAAGCACCTTAACTGTGGAATAGAATTCAATCAAGAGTTTCATTTGGGTGCCTTGGTGTCCGTGGGTCAGTTTAAGGGAATTTGATTTTTATAGTGAGAATTGTGTTTGTTTTAATTGACTCTGACAATAATTGTCAGTATGTCTGTTAATTGTATGTATCTGTCTTTAATTGTTATTGTTTTTGTGAGTTGATGTTCCCAGGGCATGCTTGCAAATGAGACATCTCAGTCTTAATGTGGGCGGCAGTGGCTCAGTGGGTTGAGTCGCCTTGCATGGTAGACGCGGTCGTCAGTGTATGAATGGGTGAATGTGACGCAGGATCTGTAAAGCGCTTTGGATAAAAGCGCAGCATTTACCATTTACCATTTTAATGTGTCTCCCTGGTTAAATAAAAGTTCAATAAAAAAAATGCCTCTGCTCTGCTCACCTTGAGCCTGCTTTCAACATATTATCGTCCATCAATCAGTCAATGAAATGTGTTTATGTCAGCAGTGGTCTTAAAGTGCTCAGACATGACACAGACGCTAATAGATTACATTAAACAGATGTTCCGCCAGAGACAGGGCAAATCATTGATCGTCAGCCGTCCACTGAGCACTTGGATGCTAATTAGGAAAGTAATGAGCAACGTGCAATTCCCTTTCATCAAGCTAAAGAGCATCATTGCCAGTTTGCCTGGGCCTGAATGGGCAAAACGACATCTGTGGGCTTCTGCTTTGAGAATTCGAATTCTGGCTTGTCCAAATAAAACATTCTCTTTATTTTGTCTTAGTGGACCAATGAAGTTAAAAAATTTGAAATCGTAAAGCAATAATCTGTGCATGCATGTCTTAGGGTGTTAGAGAACCTGCATTAGAGCCAAAGTCCTAACCCCCAGAGCTCCACACAAACACACATTTGACCACACACTCAACCCCCCCCCCCCAAACAAATGATGTTCATACCATCTTGTCAAAACCCCAGAAGACTACTTCCTCTTAACTGTGGAAACACACTCTAGGCTTGTGTGGCTCTTGGCTTTTCGTCCACAGCATCTTTGCTACAGTTAATTAACAGTTATTAGTGTTTGTGCAGCCGCGCTGGATGCCTTGTCACAAATCATCAAGTCTCTAGGTGCAGATACAGCAATTAAGAGCTCTTGCTCACCTAGCTAACTCGCACCGCTTGGCAGCCATTTGGTTCACTTCCAGGTCTCTTTTTCAGACTTGAAAGCACTTATCAAATCATTTATGTTCAGTAATTCTCCATTGTTATTTGAAATCCTATTGGTGTTGCTCTTTCCCACCTCCTCCAACCCTAATTTATACTTTCTGGCCTTGTTGTTTTTTAAGATAACATTCTTAGTACAGCTTTCTCACTGTATTGATGACTATGTGAAGGGCGGCCATTGTATCCTCTATCTAGTTATGGGTTTATGTGTGCATGTGTGTGGATGTGTGTGCATGCTTGTGGCGGGGTTTGGGGGGGTGATTGAACAGCAGATTAGGGTGTTTACCTTTTGATTAGGGTGTGGGGTGCCAGTTCCCTGGCTTAATCAATTTGTCATCCCTCTAAAATGGACCGTTAACTGATTCCAGCTGAGTGAAGAGGGCTAGTTCAGCTGCCTTCGGTTCAGTCTTTCTTTATCTCCCCACTCCTGACAGCACTTGTTGTTTTAAACTTCTATCTTTAATCAAATCAAAGGGATTTGTTTTGTGTTTTTCCCCTGTGGAGTGAGTGAAAATGTAGTGAAGAGAGGTAAATTGTGCCCTAGCATTGGAGAAGTGGACATGCAGAGTGAATACTAACCCTAGCAGCCATATATTTTCTCGTTAAGTCCATATTTTCAACTCATGTCAATTTCAACGTACAATCGCTGCTCTGGTTTGTATACAACTCTTGGTACATAGGTGCTAGCTAGCTTAGCAGTTCAGCTATCTTATGCGTATTCATTTTTCCTGGCATTTTTTAATCTTTATTGGACAAGCCAAAATGTTTTTTTATATTTTATACATGTTTTTTAACTTCCTATGAATTTTGTACAGAGGGAACTATGTCAGTCCTTTTTTTTAACCTTTATTTAACCAGATAGGCTTGAGAACAATTTCTCATTTGCAACGGCGACCTGGGGAGCAGCTAGGATTTGAACCCAGGACATCATACACACAAAGCATGCACTCGTCCACTGAGCTACCAACTGCTCCTTTTGACATTCCTTATTTCTATACAACAAGAGGACACAGCGGTGTTGGCCTGGCTAGTTGTGAGAACAGCAGAAATGACTGTGTAATGAGCCTTCTGGTCAGACTGTAGAGGTCAGGACACTTTGACCCTGCTGCCCCTCTTATGCTCTCCCAGGAACCCACATTGAAAAGCTTCCACCAGACCAGTTTAGAAAGCCCCCCCCCCCCCAGAAACACTCACACACTGGCTTTCTGCCAGGTGTTAAGATCTGACCTTTTATGTGGGAGGGAGGCAGCAGGCCAGCCCCCTTTCCCTTATCGCTGCTCTTGTCCAAAACCAGGCTCCCAAGGGCCTCTTCTGTCAGATGCCAGAAAAAACACAAGTAAACACTTGTTAGGATTGACACAGGGCCCTGGCATCGATCAGCAGCCATAAAAACCTGGAGTAGGCAGACATGAGAGACAGTGTGTTGCAGAGAAAACTGAGGAGTAAAAGAATCTTGTCTCTCACATACGCTGGCCATAGTGAGCAGACGTGTCAGTAGAGAACAAAAGAGGATGTGTCAGTATAGAACAGGACAGAAGAGAATGTGTCAGTAGAGAACAGGATGGACAGAAGATGTGTCAGTAGAGAACAGGAGAGAATAGGATGTGTCAGTATAGAACAGGAGAGAATAGGATGTGTCAGTAGAGAACAAGACAGTAGAGGATGTGTCAGTAGAGAATAAGACAGAAGAGAATGTGTCAGTAGAGAACAGGACAGAATAGGATGTGTCAGTAGAGAACAGGACAGAAGAGGATGTGTCAGTAGAGAACAAGACAGTAGAGGATGTGTCAGTAGAGAACAAGACAGTAGAGGATGTGTCAGTAGAGAATAAGACAGTAGAGGATGTGTCAGTAGAGAATAAGACAGAAGAGAATGTGTCAGTAGAGAACAGGACAGAATAGGATGTGTCAGTAGAGAACAGGACAGAAGAGGATGTGTCAGTAGAGAACAAGACAGTAGAGGATGTGTCAGTAGAGAACAAGACAGTAGAGCATGTGTCAGTAGAGAATAAGACAGTAGAGGATGTGTCAGTAGAGAATAAGACAGAAGAGAATGTGTCAGTAGAGAACAGGACAGAATAGGATGTGTCAGTAGAGAACAAGACAGTAGAGGATGTGTCAGTAGAGAATAAGACAGAAGAGAATGTGTCAGTAGAGAACAGGACAGAATAGGATGTGTCAGTAGAGAACAGGACATATAAAACAATAGTAGACAGAATAAACACAGAGTGTACTTTGTAAAAATAGTAGATTCAGAAGATAGCAAGAGACTGTTGTTTCCCTCAGACGGATAGTGGAATGGGGTTCGGTAATCTGATTGGCGGGTGAGAACAGTCCTCAGTGGTCCCGGGGCTTTTTGATGTAACAGTTATCTGCGGGTCAGGGAGTGGGACCATGGGCCCTGGGCAGAGTGCTGATGGGCTGTCCATCTCTATGGATGTGCTTGATCACAACCTTATAACATACATTACATGCTGAAGCTCTGCACTGCTTCCTGACATGTCAGTGCCAACAGCCTTCCTGCTTCTCTACAACTCCCACCTATGCTTGTACTCCAGTGTGTTTGTTTGTTGAAAGCCTCTGGAGGACATATTCTACATAACCTGGATCAAGAGTGGTTTAATTTCCACTTCACACAGGGAAATGGAGCAGGGTAATTTACATAAAGCCCACAGTACTCATCAGTATGGATGACACAGCCTACAAATCTTAACCAGCAACCAGGGGGTCTGTGTGTGTGTGTAAGCGTGTGTGTGTACACATATGTGTGTGAATCTGTGTATGTGTGTATTTGTGTGCGTGTGTGCCCCCTTTCAACCACCCAGGAGCGTACTATTAATGAGCCACATCAAGCGGTTGACTTCCATCAGACAGCTCCAGCCTCACTGCTATTCCCAGCTTGGCTCAACTCAAAGTCTAAGAAAAAGATCTACTTTCGGAAAAAAACATTTCTTGTTTCATGCACAGCAATGTAGAAGAAAAACTTAGCAGGCTTTTTGCATTCATGCCTCTAATAAAATGTCTGATACCTTCAAGGACGGAGTGTAAAGGCAGCGAGCCAGTGTGTCAGTGTTAGGTACAGTGATAATAACTGATTCATTGATTCCACTCATTATTAACGGTAATTAAATAGTTCGTTCCTGGGTACCACAACATCCTGGCACCTCATCACCTGGCAGCCATGCAGCTAGCTACCATACTGATATATCAGGCCCCGGGGGTTGGCTTTGTTAGTGTAGCATACCCCCCCTCTCTCCTCTCACCCTCTCCGAGATAAAGGCCTCATCAGAGAGCCAGGTCTAAGACAGTGAAAGGCTTTCATTATTCCTCATTACAGGAGCCACTGGAGGAATATTGGGCTTCAAAGCACCTTGATTGCCATATCAGTCTTTAGTTTGCAAAATGTGCATCCAAAGATTCAGAGATTTGACAAGATGAGGAGAATAATTGAAAGGTATTCAAACTTCTTCATTTCCATAGGTAAGCACATGCATGTTTGTTGGATATTTTCAGAGAAAATACAGCGTGTTTTGGCCTGTGTGGGTGGGGCATCCTCAATTATGTAATCAGTAGTAGAGCTTTAATTCGGCCTGCAAAGTATAAACCTAACCCTGATCATAGGCCAACATTTTTCTTAACAAGTTTCCCGTGCCGTGACCATACTCTGCTTATTACTCACGGATGTATAAGAAGTTTTCGCTACCATGTCATAAAAACTGTAATCGCCCGAGGCCAGCCGTCTTCTCACCACCTCAGAATTCAAACCTGAACCTGTCGAGTCCAGTCGGGTTCCGTCGGGTTTGGGCAGAGATCTCAAGCTGTAATCAGTATGAAGACGGTGTTGTTACAGGGAAGGTGGGTGCTCAGGTGTCTCCGGTTATCTCTCCACAGGGACCATTACACCAATAAAACCAGGCCCCTCACAGGTGGCTCATCCCCCCGAAAGGAACAGTGAAAGTCATGTTAATAGAGAAGGCATTTAATCTTCCTTTATTTTTTTTGTTTCATTTATCCCTTTCTGAGGGGCAAATGACAGGCTCAACATGAGCGATGTCCACACCTCCAATGCAATGTGAAAATGTGCCGTGTAAAGAATTGAATCATGTTGGAAGAGGGAACATGTAAAAAGCTGCGTTCTGTACATGACCTAGTTCTGACTGGAGGCAATGTTTGTAAAAGCGTGTAAAGGTGTATTCCTAAGTGAGGCATCCGGCACTCAGCCACCCCGCAGCGCCACTGTAGTCAAATTAATTAGTAATGCTGAAATAATCCACGTTGTCTTTTAAATGCTGTGTTTGCCGTCTGTCTGATTTAAGGCGCTGCTGCATTTTTCATGATTGCGCCAAGTGTTGCCTTGAACTTAACATTCGTTTTGAATCTTACATCGCTTTTTAATGGCAGAGAACGACATGTTTTCAGATGTAACTCGTGAAAAATGAATCAGAGACAGGCGGAGCTCGTCAAATGGGATGCGGAGAGAGACAAAGCAACGCCATTTCGGATATAAACATGATGTTGTTTCGACACCTCTTGAGTTGGGTTGGGATGGGTTTGCGTGCGTGCGTTATTTCAAGTCTGTAGCCTGCATTAACATATTCATTAGAAGTGGCAGGTGTTACTCAACTGTGCCAACTGAAGCATTAGTTGAGTCAAAGATCAAATAAGTAATGCAATTCATCTGAAAGAAACAATTGACTTGGACCAAAAAAGTGCCCTTTTTAATGAACTAGCAGAGTTCTATAGTTCATTTGGAATTTGTATTTGTTTATATTATACGTGAGTATTCCTGGTGTCTTCCACCATCCTAGGTTTGACTGGTAGGTGGTTAGCCAGTCCTGAGTTTGATTGCAGATTTTAAACCACAATCAGGGACAAGACAAGTAACAGCTTATTTATATCACATACTCCTTTCATATCTGGAATTTCTGTAGCCAAACCGACTTCTAGTCCTTTTGGTAATCTAATAACAGAAGACCTGGGTGGGATCTTGATCTTGTCCAAGAAAAAACATCCTGGCAGTCGACAGCGTTCCTTTGTCACACCACAATGTGTTCATCAGTGCACACTAACCAGTCCTCACCAAAAAGAAGTGTGTGTGATACCCCTCTCTCCTCCATGCCAGCAGAAGCGTCTGTGAACGGGTTAAATTAAATAGGCTTTTACCATTGTTTACTTCCACTTGTGTGGGCTGGTTCGGATTTACGCCGTAGCTTGTGGATGATTCCAGTTGCTCGTGGACGATTCCAGTAGCCCGTGGATGATTCCAGCAGCCCTTAGTTGACTGCATTATATTTGGGCCTTTCTGGCTCCAGTTACCTCATTGGCACAGAAGGAGCTGAACAGGGATCAGGATGGAACACCCCTGAGGCCCGTTTGTATTGTTGTGTCAACTTTAACCGCTTGGGGATGTTATAATGTGTGTGTTGATCTTCCCAGGCTTCCTGTCACTCCCAAGGGCTCTGGGAGGTCCAGTGGGGCGGCCCTTGTGTGCTGGGTGTGTGTGTGTGGGGGGGGGGGGGGGGCTTGTTCCTTTTCTCCAGGGGGTGTGTGGGACCCATAGGGGTGTAGGGTGGCCCTTTTCTCCAGTGTGTGTGTGTATCTGTGGGGTGGGACCCATTAAGTTGTGTAGGCAGGTCTCTGTGCTAATAAAGCGGAGATGCATTAAAGCAACTGTGTCATTGACGTTCACTGTTTCTTCCTGGTGAATATTTATGTTGTTTTGAGGTCTTATCTCAGTAATAGCTGTGTCATCTTGCCAGCCGGTGCTCCTGGAAAACACCATTGACTTTTTGTTTTTCAAATGGGGCTGTGATGCTTTGATCTTTGATGTGGGGCTAAGCCTGCATGTGGACAGTGAGAAAACTCATGTAATTCCAACACAAGTCACTGTATGATAGTACACTGTATGATAGTACTGTAGGTCCAGCTTGCCCATGTGTCACTGTATGATAGCACACTGTATGAGAGTACACTGTATGCTATTAATGTTGGTCTAGCTAGCTCCCTGTGTCACTGTATGACAGCACACTGTATGCTATTAATGTTGGTCCAGCTAGCTCCCTGTGTCACTGTATGACAGCACACTGTATGCTATTAATGTTGGTCCAGCTAGCTCCCTGTGTCACTGTATGACAGCACACTGTATGCTATTAATGTTGGTCCAGCTAGCTCCCTGTGTCACTGTATGACAGCACACTGTATGCTATTAATGTTGGTCCAGCTAGCTCCCTGTGTCACTGTATGACAGCACACTGTATACTATTAATGTTGGTCCAGCTACCTCCCTGTGTCACTGTATGACAGCACACTGTATGCTATTAATGTTGTTCCAGCTAGTGTCTCAGTGTGTCTTAGCCGGGCTCACACTCCCGATAGCTGCTTTATCAGCTTCCTATAAGGATTATCTTTGAGCTTGCTCATTAGATATTTCCCCCAATGAGGGCTTGTGTGCGCGCATGTGTGTGTGTGTGGGTGTGCGCCCATGTGTGTGTGTGTGTGTGTGTGTGTGTGTGTGTGTGTGTGTGTGTGCAGCTGTTTGTTCTCCCTGGGTGAGCGGAGTGAGCCGCGCGGGCTGTCCTTGTGAGTGTGAAATCCTCTTACAGCCTGAGTCTCCATTGGGCCAGGCGCGTGCGGCACCAGCTGACCCAAATCCTCTTGTGGAGGCCGTGTTGGTAAACACAAGGCAGGCTAAGCCCGGCTGAGACTGCCACTGATGATCGGGCTTACTGCTAAATTATGTACCGGTTGGATCTCTGTGCACGGCGCCAGCACTCAACCCGACCTGGGCCGTGACAGACGTAATGCACACACACAGCATGTTGGCAGACTTTAATACATGCAAGCAAACACACACACACATCCTCTACTATTTCCACTCATTTTAAATGCAAAATGGGACATTCTGTCATTCATAGGAGTCTCTCATTCATCACTGTTCATCGCACTCATGTAAGCCAGCACACTTGGACATAATCACACAAACACACTTTCTGAGAGAGCAGGGAGAACACAGTGAGTGTGCCTGTGCTTTGGAAGACTCCACTCAAGTAACCCCAAAGTGGTGAATGTCCTGCTCTCTTTCCTCTTGCAAGCATCCAGACAGGCAGGCAGGCAGGCAGTGAGTGGGTCGACGTCTCACAATGTGGACATTTAGGTCTCTGGCTGGCGTGGTGTGAGTTTGTGGAGGAAAGCTTGGAATGCAGGCCTGGCTGGCACACCGGGCCCCTGACGGGGAAGATGCAGGCCCATGTGAAAGGCATCTCTATTAGAGCCCCGGGTCCCAGACAAGCAGGCATTATGTCACCGTCTCAGCAGAGGACTTGGAGAAGCCTGGAGAGGACCAGTGTGCCAACACAATCTCATGGAAATATACCTCTAATTGACCCCATCCATGGATACTGGATAGGACAGTGAATCGACTGTATTTCAAGTGTAACTGTGCCTTTACGTTCGGTGTGCATTACATTATATTATTAGGACAAAACATCTTTAAAAGGTATAATTTCCCCACCATGTAGCCTGGACAGAGTAGTTGTCATCAAATTGTACCTATGAACTTGTGGTACAAGAGAGAATGCCAGCCTGGATGGCTGCCACCGTTGTCCAGATATGTTTGGGATCGGTGCATGTGGCCTCAGGCTGGTAGTGACAATAAAGCCTGGTGATCTTGTGGTGCATCAGGATTTAGCTGGCTGCTTGATTACTATCCTTACTGATAATACTGCATGTTAATCATTGTAAACATGGTGTTGTCTCCGCCAGGGCTTTGACACACATGGCTTATCTCTAATTGTTTTAATTGCTACCAGCGTTTAACAAGATTGTCCCCTAGATATGTAAAATCTCAAAGCCAGAGACTGACTGGGTAGGCAGAGCAGGAACACAGGAGGGTATCTATCCAGATCTATGGTACTGAGATGACAAGGGTATCTATCCAGATCTATGTTACTGTGATGAGAAGAATAACTACAGGATTTATGGTATTGTGATGTGGAGTATAACTGCAAATCTATAGTTCTGTGATAAAGAGGATAACTACAGATCTATGGTACTGTGATGAGCAGGATAACTACAGATCTATGGTACTGTGATGAGCAGGATAACTACAGATCTATGGTACTGTGATGAGCATGATAACTACAGATCTATGGTACTGTGATGAGCATGATAACTACAGATCTATGGTACTGTGATGAGCGGGATAACTACAGATCTATGGTACTGTGATGAGCGGGATAACTACAGATCTATGGTACTGTGATGAGCAGGATAACTACAGATCTATGGTACTGTGATGAGCGGGATAACTACAGATCTATGTTACTGTGCTGAGCATGATAACTACAGATCTATGGTACTGTGATGAGCAGGATAACTACAGATCTATGGTACTGTGATGAGCAGGATAACTACAGATCTATGGTACTGTGATGAGCGGGATAACTACAGATCTATGGTACTGTGCTAAGAAGGATACCTTTCT
Organism: Dallia pectoralis; assembly: GCA_029465975.1. Classification (NCBI taxonomy): domain Eukaryota; kingdom Metazoa; phylum Chordata; class Actinopteri; order Esociformes; family Umbridae; genus Dallia; species Dallia pectoralis. The sequence continues at coordinate 8,237,851 of CM055746.1, forward strand.
ACCTGGATGCTTGTCTGCACCTCCCTCCACCCTGCCCCACAACCAGCCCGCCATGTAGGCCACAACCATGGGTTGTGGTAATGAGACCATTGCCTCCCACATGGGGAAATCGCATCCTGCTCTCTCCTCCTCTCTCTCTCTTTACCTCACTCTCCTTCTCTCTCATCTGTAACACACACAAAGTCATTATTTTGTTCAGACGTGCCTGTTCTCTCATTACAGTTGGGGAGGTTGGACTGGAGGGGATATCCTACCCCTGTCTCGGTGGATTTTGACATGTTAAAGCTTTCTGTCACACACAAAGGAGGCTGAAATCTCTTCCTCTCCCTCTCTGACCCCCCCCATGCATGTCCAACCCTTAGCTGGGTGGCTACTGTAGACAGAACAAGGCCCTTATTTAGTCCAGTCCCTGTGAAATGCAGTTATAAGCCCCTCTATGGCCAGTGGGGGTCTGTGCTGAGATGGAGGTGGGAGGCAGGGAGGGGGCGAGAGTGAGAAAGAGAGTGTGGTGTGTGTGAAAGAAAAACATCCCTTCTGTCTGTCAGCCTGCTGGCTTTCCAAGTCTGGAGACATCATATGTCCCCCTAGAGAGATTATTATCAGCCCCCCACTCTGGAGCAGTTGAAAACAGAACAACCCTGGAGTGGCTGGCTTGGCTGAGTAACGGAGGGAGGGTGGGAGGGCAGAGAGACGGGAGAGAGGAGAGGTTTGGGCTGTGGGCTGTCTCTGTGCATGCCTGACAGAATGGTCTTGACGGAGCGTTTCCGAGGCCCAAACCCCCAGACTATATTTCTCCAAGCAGGCAGGCAGATTGCTCTGGGCTGCAGTCAGGAGTCCATCAGGGGTCAGACACATTTTAATGCAGGCCTTTCTGGTGATGATTTCTCTTAAAAACACAGCAGGGCAATTTCTCTCCTATTTCCATTGACTCTGTATATTTGTCTGTCTCCTGCCCTCCCCCCTGACAGATTCTCCTGTTTATTTTTTGTGTTTCTGTCCAACTATCTCTTCTCATCCCCATTCACTCTTATTTTCTCGTCTTGTCTACTCTCTTCAAGTGCGGTGTACAAAAGAAGTAACAAGAGGAAAAATATAATCCTAGCTGACGTAGCTCGACGTGTTGGAATTACTCGTCATGGGGGTTTTCTGGAGAGAACGGTTCTTTGGGTGCTGATCTTTGCCTGTGGCTCAGGAGCTGTGAAGACACATCAGCAGATTATTGAAAGAAATATTTTGGGGTTTGTCTTGGTTGCATGGTTCCACTGTACGACTTCAGAAAGAAAACTGGAATCATTTTGGAATATTGAGATTATTTTTATTATTTTCCATTGAAAAACAGCTGAAAGCTATTGACAGTTTCTTATAAAAACAGAAAAACATCAAGAACTCTAATATTACTAAAGCCAGATCAAACCAGTATCTGGAGTGGCTTCACATGAAATAATTTGATCAGAGCTGTAGGCAGTTGTTTTATCAATGTTTGCACGTAATGCTGTAGTTCCAATGACATTACCAGTATAACTATATTTAAGCCATGCGTCTCAACATAAGGATTATAGCTCTCTCTAACCACTCACCAGAGTGTTTACAACAGCCAAGTCAGACAGTTGTGTGAATCTTTGTAATACGTGTGTGTGTTTTGGGGAGTTTGTGTGTGTTTGTTCACTGCTAAAGTAGAGTGGTTCTCTGTTGTGTTCTACAAGATAGGGAAAAAGTTACTGGACTGAAAACACCTGTAATGACCTGCAGTAGAGCGGTTCTCTGTGGCGTTCTACTCGATAGGGAGAGAGTGTCTGGACTGAAATTAGCTGCAATATAGTGGTACTCTGTGGTGTTCTACTAGATAGGGAGAGAGTGTCTGGACTGAAATGAGCTGCAATAGAGTGGTACTCTGTGGTGTTCTACTGGATATGGAGAGAGTGTCTGGACTGAAATGAGCTGCAATAGAGTGGTACTCTGTGGTGTTCTACTGGTAAGGGAGAGTGTCTGGACTGAAATGAGCTGCATCATGGTGGCTGGCACTCTGTGGCATGTCTATAATTTACACCAAAGGGCCTCGCTCCCGTTCCTCATTTCTATGGGAAGGGGGGAAATGCATTAACCCAAGCGTTTGCGGAGGGAAGGTTAAACCAATTTTCTTGTCCTGGTTTGTTTTGAATGAAAGGGTAGTCCCCGGAAAGGCGACAAGGTTCTAATGGCTTTAGGTCCCGACTGTAGAGTGCCTCTGCTCATACTGACAGACCTGTGCTCCTACAGCGCTATCTCAACTCTCAATGATTACTGGCCTACAAGATGGAGATAATGTCTAACATTATCATCCCCATTTGCCTAGTCGGCCAAGTGATGCCCCCGCCTGGTTCCTGAGAGCAGACAGATAGAGATAACATCCAGATATCCAGATAAAACTAGGGACACTACGGCTTTTCATTTTACACCAAGGCACCGAAGCACTACCTTTTGCCTCTCTGTCAGTGGTATATAATGGGAGTAGGAGAGCTTACAAAAAACGACATGCTAGTTTAAAACTCTGTTGTCCTTCTATATCGCTTTTTCTGTTCTGTCTATTCAAATCACGCAATCCCTTTGTGTGAGAAAGCAGGTGCACACGTTTGCAAGATGTGTGAAATACTGTATGGCTCCTCTTTCTGCCGTTCATATTTACTGGGTTGATATTCACAGGTGAAACCATTCAGCCTTCCAGTCAGGTATTATACGACTTCTGTCGAGAAATGAATGTTGTTTGTTACCTCTCCCAGGGGCTCTGTTTCCTACTCCTAGTCTGGTCTTTCCACCCTTTCAATGCTTACAGGCCTGACGTTTCTCATTCAGATCTGGCGTGTGCGTGTCACCTCTCCATTAATACGAGCAGTGAGTGACAGATGAATATATGTCTGGCTACATGTCTCAGGAGTTTGGAAGAAAAGCGTTTTAGTGCTGCTTGTCAGAAGAGTGTGATAATCCAAGCAGCTGTCAATGGCAGTGAAGGCCTAGTGCAGTTTACACTGGATGTAATAACTTCAAAAAGCATCCCGAACTTGTCTTCAAAGCGCAAACAATATCGACGGCTGAATATAGAGTTGTTTTAACATACTTTCTATAGTAGACCTGTTTTTACATACTGTAGGAGACTTGTTTTAACGTATTGTCTATTGTAGACAAGTCTTAACAAACTGCATGTATCCATTGAGAGATTCTGATTGCTCTGGAATACTGACGGTGGATGAAACGGTGGCAAGAGAAGAACATGGATACTTCGGATTACTTTCCTGGGCAGTCTGTTGGTCTCTGACACGTTTAATTTTCTTCACATCCCTGTCATTGGTAGATTCTTGTTCCATCTCAAACCCCTCGGAAGCTACTCTGTATTTATCTCAAGAGATAGAGCTGCTGTTATTCTCAGGTTGTTTTTACCGACATGGTTTCCTTTGAATGTCACCATGACACTTCTCTTCTCATCGTCTCCTCATGCACCCTGAATAAACTGCTGCTAGTTATGAGCCTTGCAAAATGTACCAGACAGTTAGACATCAACGAACATGAATTAAATAAAAGCTTTTAACATATTACATCCACAGCACTCATGTTACACTTATCAGTAATATTTTAAATGAGGGAAGATTTTCCGTAATGGCAGGAAGGCTCATGAACAAGAAAGCCAGTCTCCTGTGATTGCAATCTAGGAACAGAATGAGTTCCTGAAAAATGAAACTGCCGTTGCAGAAGAAGTATACTTTCTTTATACGCTTGTAGATGCTTTGAAGTAAAGGATCAAGGCCAGAAAAAGAAATGAAGGATGACAAAACGTCAGCAGAGACAGGGCTGATGGTCTATAGACAGAACTTGCAGGCACAGATACCAATTACTGGCATACATAGCATAACTCCAGACATAATGTTTGATCTCTAGTCTCCATTCTCTGGCAACAGCATCAAGTGCTTTTCCATAGCAAAGTGCCACTTTATATTTTTTTCTTGGCTACGGCATTACAGCATGCAGGAGTATTTTTTCTTCGTTTTGTTCGTCCCTGTCAGCATTTCATTTGAATTAAACATAATGTGCAGTGAGAGATCCGGACGTGGATTATCTGGTGGTTGAAACCTGAGGTTTCTCCTAAATCTGATAATGACCGTTTATGATGAATATATGAATGATTTGTTGATGTCTGCAATATTCCATAGATCCATGCAAAAACAGGAAGACATGGTGCATCTTTTTGCGACCAGCTATGAAATTATGTAATTACTTAAATCACCATGTATAACCACTGTCCACACATGTTGATTTCATCAACACAACCACAAATCTTGCCAATCAGTTACACACAAAATGCCCAGCAATTACAATGCAATATCCTAGTAACTACATAACTTATTTGAACTCTCACAACCTTTGGTCTACTTATCTTCTTTCCAATAGGTAATGTGCTTAATATGTTCTTAGCAGATCCTTCTCAACATGACTTAATTAACTTTAAACATGGCCCTGAGCAATGGACACATTGTATTGGAGATAAAGAAGAGCCCTAACCCAATGGACACATTGTTTTTGAGATAAAGAAGAGCCCTAACCCAATGGACACATTGTTTTTGAGATAAAGAAGAGCCCTAACCCAATGGACACATTGTTTTTGAGATAAAGAAGAGCCCTAACCTATTGGACACTTGTATTGGAGATCAAGGAGAGCTCCTGACCCTATTGGACACTTGTATTGAATCAGAATCAGGTTTGGAGATTTAGAAGAGCCCTGGCCCAATGGACACTTTGTAATAGAGATCAAGGAGAGCTCCTGACCCTATTGGACACTTTGTAATGAAGAGCTGTTGTTCTAAGAGTCATTGTGTGATGAGGTTTAGCTCTCTGGGGCATTGGACTCCATGGTATTGCTGTGGCTGGTCTCCTGGGGCCTCTGGCAGCCATGTCTCCCATCTAATGGCGCTTTTCCACTACAAACCAGCTCGACTCGACTTGGCCCGACTCGGCTCCGCTCGCTTTCGCTCCGTTCTCCATTGCAGATAGTACCTGCGCAATAGTACCCGGTCGTCATAGCGACGCGACGGCGACACACAGGCTGAGTCCGAAATCGCGTACAATGTTGAGTATGTACTACATTTAAATAAGAACGTACTTTGCGACCGTTAAAAAAGTACGTTCTATATAGTATGAATCCGGGTAGTATGAATGGAGTCCGGACGTACTACATGCGCCGTGTTAGAATGCTCTACTTGTATAATCTACCGGGCAAGAGAAGCATGTTTCATTCAGGTCCGCGTCCTCCTACCAACACTCGCTACCCACACACACATAAGACAATGGAGGAAATCGAGTGTATGCTGTGTTTGATCCGCGAGATGTGGCTGTTTCTCACGTCGTATTCTTTCGGTTTGCCATAGGATTCGTAATGGATAATATGTACAGCTCTCACGCAATCTCTGGCCAAACTATTTATATATATATATGGTGGGATTACTCAGGATACTACATCTGGCGCATGCAATGATGATGCAGTGAATAGTGACGATTCTCTGACCAATCAGCAGTCTGCCTTGCTTTCACGTCACATTTTAGTATCGCCTCAGCTCGCTCAGAACCTCGCCTGAGGTGGTACGAAAAAAAGTACCTGGAAGCAGGTACAGGTACAACTTTTACCCAGTGGAAAACCAAAAAAGCCGAGTCGAGTCAAGCTGAGGCGAGCTGGTTCTGTGTAGTGGAAAAGCGCCATAATAGTAATCTATCTGACATTCATCTCATCTATCTGGCTATGAGATTCAATGTCCTGATGATTGATTGATAGACATAGATAGATTGAGAGATGGATGGGGTGTTTCAAATACTCTGCCATTCAATACTAGGGGCTATCTTTCTCCCTTGTTCGCTCTCTCCTTTTCTCTTCTTTTCCTCTCAGACTCCAGCACAGAGGGTGGATGGATGGATTAGCACCCAGCAGAAATTAGTTATATCTGTGTTCTGCTCTGTGGGAGCTGGGTACTGTAGAATGAAAGAGATCATATCCTCCCTCCAGTGTGACTACATTGTTGATCCATTGACCTCCCAGGAAGTGGGTTAATGCTGATTAGCCGGGGCTATAGTACACACTAATGTTCAGCCCTAGCCGAAGATTGTGAGTGTGTTGTGGCGTGGAATGACCATGAGTCATCAGAGGGGTTAAACAGACGCATGGAGAGTTATAGAAGTGTTTGACCCTCTGTGATCACCTAGGGCAAACCCATTGAAGACATTTCTCATTTGAATTAGGCAACAAACAATGTGAACACTACAAACTGGTTTGTATTTCTACCTGAAGGGTGTTGTGTCTATGTAGGTTGGTGATTTACTGCCACCTGCAGTTAATACATTGGCTGATTCATCCTGAAATACTATCACATTGAAATGTTGAAAGTTCTCAGTGGCGTTGCCCCTGCCAAACATATAACATAGTAGGAGGTTTGGGTGCTGCTAATTGCCGGGAATTTGTAAGCAATTAGGGTCAGAGCAGTGGGATATTTGGCCAAAATACCACAGCAAAGTGCTGTTGTTAGGCACTACGCATAGCAAAGTGCCTAGGCACTGCACTTAGTTGAAGTATATTGGCAGTATATAACAAACACCTCAGATGCCTTATTGTGCTTATACACCAGTTAACAACCCAATTAGAGCAGTAAAACATAATGTGAGTCATGCCTGTGGTATACGTTCTTATGAGAATCCTGACTTCTGATTCGCTGATAGCATTGGTATATGTACCAATGCTATCAGCCAATCAGAAGTCAGGATTCAAACCATCCTTTCTATAACTGATCATATACCACAGGTCCAACCAACATTTTTGCTTTTACAGTTTTAGTTGTTGGGTATCACAACTGAGGTCTATATCCTGGCACTCTGCATTGCAAAGTGTCTTGCAGATGAACAGCCTTCAGATCAGAGAAGATTCTTCTTTTGTCTCTTTCCTATGTTTCTCTATTTAACTTTTTTGCAGCTTCAAACAAACCAGTCCCATTAGCAACATGCTTTATAATGTGACGAGTGTCTGGGAAAAGCTGATGATCCTAGTACAATAGCGATGGTTTTAACATGAGAAAGTCAGTACAAACCTGGTCACAGAGGGACATTGGTAGGATTGTTGATGTCTGCGTTTGAGCAGTGGATCAAGCTTGATAAAGTGCGCATCATTGGTGGAGCAGCATAGATGGAATATCACTCTCATCATGCTTGATGCAATTGCTGGTGCGTGTGACATGCATACAGGAGCAAATCGCCTGTGGGTTCTGGGAACGTGCACTGCTGCTTCTAAAGGGTATTTTGTTTTTTCCTCCCCTCATGCTAGCTGCAGCACCCTACTGGGAAATTCATTTGCCGCTGACATCATCTCACTCTGTCGACAGTGAAAGAATATCATTCTAGTCTCTCAGGCCCTCCCTTTTCCCCTCCCTCCGCTCTCTCGGTCTCTCTCCCTCTCTCGCTCATTCTGGAACTGCCTTGCCGTTTTTTCTCAGCTTTATTCAAGTAAACGCCAACACATTCACTAACGCCTGTCCCGAGGAGAGCGCGGTATACTAAACCAAGCATTCGGACTCTCGGAAGCAGAAAACACGCGTGCATTTGTGTTCGGGAATGAAGTAGAGTTCGGGATTAGCCGTGTCCGTTTAGAATCAGGAAGTGGGAGGACCCGACCTTCGAGCGAGGACCGCTGAGGCAGCGGTTGGATGAATGGGAGTTTGTCTAACGCTAGGAGCGGATGAGGAGAGCCTCTGTCGGCGACGGACCCGTCAACAACCACAACTATAATAAAACAGAGTCCCCTTTCGGCTTAAATTAATTCTAAATGTTGTTCAGTCTCGCGCTTTCGAGACAGTCCCGCGTTTTGTTGGATTTGGTTGCACTGTAACTGCGAGCTCGCGACCTCCCGCCGGTGTCTGTGGCAGCCTTCACGCGCCCAGATACGCGGTATCCTAAGGATAATGTCGATGTGAATCTCGGATATATTGAACACGAGAAAACTGCAAGATTCCCGCCGTTCAACCTGAACCGGAGACGAAGCGCACGTAGTGGGATTTTGCGAGCCAGGTCCCAGAGCTGCAGCTGATGCTTTTCCTGGCAAAGACACATGGCTTCCTTTGTCCGAGAGGCACCGTAGCTTTGTAAGCGCTGCTCGTCTCTCGTTGGAATTTTCTTAGAAAGGGATTTTCTTGTCGCACGGCTGTCATCAATTTAAACGGAGTTGTATTCGCCGCCTGTTTGTGGATTATATTATTTTGACAAGTATACGATATAACGGAGCTATATTTAGTATAGCTTATAGACAGCGAAAGTGATATCTTGACTTATTTTTTGCCACATCAAAGGTATGCAAGTCGCGTTTCTTTATTCATGTATCCTTATCGTTTTTTGTCAATTAAACATATACATATGTTATATTAACAGCTGATAACGTGTAGAATTCTGGGTTAAAATAATTAACCGTGCAGGCTGATATGTGGCGTTTACAGGACTGTTTTGTGTAGCATAGCCTACACATTTCTTACTCGTTATAGATGATATTTTATAAATTATTAGGAAAATATTTTTAATTTAATTCTTTATATTGACATTTATAATTTATAACATTATACTATTCTTCAATGAAGTATGTTTCTTGCGGCTGTCCTATTCTTGGTATAGAATATTTGGTCTATTTCTGGAATTGGATGATGACATTTTTTTGTAGAAAAGCAACACCTTTTTGTCTTCTTTTTAATACACCACGCATTCTAAGGTGAATGAATAGACTGGAATATCCTACCTGTATTGTACCACCAAGTTGCCTGTAACCAAAACAAATTCGCCAAATATCTGTCACGTTGAGCAGCGAGGTCCGACGATATAAACCATTTTGTTTTAATCAAAAATGAAGAATGTAAGCATTTACAGAATAGCAAGGACGTGCACATGACTAGTCTGTGTCTGATAGAATCGGTCGTTTTTGGTAAAACAACATAATAATATACATTTCTTTAGATTTATTCTGGAAGCTGAAATAAAAAAAACACATCAGATTTAATCACGTTCGTTTCATATGATAGTATATAGCCTATAGTAAGTATATAGTAATTGCATATATGCTTGTATTTTGTGACAGTTGTGGAATTGTCACTCACGTCATTGGATGTCGTGCCACATTTGTCGACAAGATGCGAATACTCTTCGTTGCCTGTTATATACCTTTTTTAATTGTTTAGTATTAGGTTACATTTGATACGTACCTACCGTGATTAATCGCTAATGTTTAATGCAGGGTATTCCAATACTATTAAAGAAAAAGGTCACATTAACAAACAATAATTGGTCATTGTTGATGTTATTCTTTAGGACTACCATGTCACGCACACAGGTGTAGATTAGTGATTTTAACAAGACGATCTTTCACCTAATTAGTGGGATTGCATTAGCCAAAAGCCTTTTGAAACCGCATTGTCACCTAAGTAGCCAACTAGGCTTTTATTATCTAATACTGTGTACATGCTTAGCACTGAACACAGCGATGTTAACGTGCACTCTGCCACACCTGGCTTGATATATGTTGCTGAGTGATGGAACAACAGTGCCATCAAGTGGCCGCGATGTGCAGTGCAAACTGTTTAGCTCCTTTTTTCTGACTTGTATGTATGGCCTAGGCTATTTGGTCTATGACTATCAAGTCCACCTGTTTTTTTCAGGTTTCTAAATGTTATCGTCTTTCTGTTTTACAGGGCTCCGATGCCAGCTCAGAGAAATTCTTCAGCACCGCTGCAGTTAAAGGTATGAGCTCTTAAAATATGTGTTTAATTTTGCAGTTGCCTACTATTTAATGGCGATGCATTTCTTTTACATATTTCGGAGAATCATACTGTGTAAATGGTAACATGTTTTATAATTTTGATACAGAGTTATTATTGTAATTCTGGAGTAACCTAGTGTAGCAGAGCGATGCTTGCATTTATTTTGTTGTCTGTTTGTATAGCACATTAGGCCAGAGCCTGGTCATGCATTACAGACAAAACAGCCTCGATTTGCACTTCAGCTCTATGTTACACAGGTGTGAAATATCAATCTGTGTTGGCTCACGTCTGGACATGACTGAAAATCCATTCCTGGTGGCCTATTAAATGAAATTGAATTGGATACAGTGTGATGAATGGGTGAATCTATACAAGCTACTCACTCAGAAATACATTACGCACAGTTTTGGTATGCTTACAGTTACTGCAACCATTATTTTGAAATGCTTTTTAAATAATAATAAAAGCACAAACATCTTTTGAAACATAAATGTGAATATAAGAATTATTATTAGTGAACATGCGTTTCTTATTTCTACGTCCAACATTGCATTTAGAAGCAGTGTAAGTAATTTAACATGATGCCAGGAGGAGGAGGAATAGTATTGTATTGTAGACAGAGGAGGTGGAACCCTGGACTGCTAATGCAGTAGGAAATGAAGTCAGAAGGAGGACCTGGCATCTGTTTATGACCTCAGTGTGCCAACACCACATGTGACCTCATTATCACGTCACTAATTTGCTGTTAAAAGCCATTCCCATTTTCTCCGTCCCCAGGGGAGCCCAGATAATGTGTTGAATGGACATTCCTGTGTAATGGTGGGTTACTATTGCGGTGGTCGGGGGGCCAGAGGAGGGGGCGTTAGGCGAGAGGAGTGGCTGATGAAACGGGGGTTATGACCCCTTCAGAGAGAAGGAGAAAGGAGGGCTGATTGGTTCAGATAGGTTCTTGTTTCCCCCTGTCTCCCCCTTTCTTCCTGTGCTTTGCTCTGCTGCGGAGTCCAGGAACCCCAAACACATTTCCCACATTCTGCCCTTTGATTACCTCCAATGCTTGATTTGTGGCAGCCATCGGGGCTCAATGGCCATGCTTGACAGGGAGGCTTCCTTTTGAAGGCGCCTCACTGCGGGGAGATTTGGCTCCCTTGAAAGGACTAAGACCCCTTTTGTGCGACCTAAATCAACATGGGGCTGCCCTCTTTACCCCTCTGTGAAAGGCCCTTACTGCGGGAAACAGTACACAAATATGCTCTCTCCCTCCCTGGTGGATAGTAGGCAGTTCACTCTCTAGGCCCCTTTTTCATTTAAATTAGCCCCTTTTCTTTATTTTTAACATCCCCTCATCCTCTACTCCTGCCATATGCTAATTCTTATTAGAATCGCAAAAGGCGAGTAAAATAATCCAGGTGCAGACGAACGGAGGCCTTTGGTATTTTTATTGCGTTCCGTATTGTTTTTTGTTTGAGGGGATTACTACCGCCACCAGTCACAGTGCAACCTCAGTGGATGAATATGGAGAGGAAGGTCATTATTTTCCCAAGACAGGTGCAAAAGGGCTCATGGAATGCTCATTGGCTTAGAATTTAACTGAGCAATGACAAACACAGAGGTCAGCTGATAAACATCAGCATCAATTCAATAGACACTTCCATCTCCTATGGATGGGCATGTATCAGGTTTTTGGAAATCAGATTTGAAAAACCTTGCATTGGTGTGGCAGGTTGTCAAAGGTGATGAGGTCAACAGTCAGTAAGGAGACTACCTCTATCATGGGTCTTGTTGGCTGATGAGTTTACCAGTCAGTAAGAAGAATACCTCCATCCATACCGGCTGATGAGTTCTCCCACTCTGGTGAAGTCTCTTTGTCTCCACACCAATCTCTTCTCCTTTCTTTTGCTCATTCTTCCTTTCTATTTCTCTCTCTCTTAAATTTGTCCAGGCGCTGCCTCATTACAGAAGAATCTTTAAACGTTAACTCTAATTTTTGGGCTGTCAAAGTACCTGCAGGTGTCAGGTATGCTGGCCAGTTGAAATAGATAGCAGTTGTATGCTGGGCCAGTTGGAATAGAAAGCAGTTGTGTGCTGGGCCAGTTGGAATAGAAAGCAGTTGTATGCTGGGCTAGTTGGAATAAATAGCAGTAGTATGCTGGGCCAGTTGGAATAGATAGCAGTAGTATGCTGGGCCAGTTGGAATAGATAGCAGTAATATGCTGGGCCAGTTGGCTGGGCCAGTTGGAATAGATAGCAGTTGTATGCTGGGCCAGTTGGAATAGATAGCAGTTGTATGCTGGGCCAGTTGGAATAGATAGCAGTAATATGCTGGGCCAGTTGGAATAGTTAGCAGTAATATGCTGGGCCAGTTGAGAGTACTTGTCGCACGCTAGGAGCTGTCAAGTTGGTTTTTCATCCTTAAGGTCTAGTTTAGTTCTATTTGTGTCAGAGTGTTTGTGAGTGAGTGTGTGTACGTGGGTGTGCGTGTGTATGTGAGTTTGACAGAACCTTGGCTGAGCAGAACGTCAGGAGAAAGGTCTCTGCAGAAGACAGATCTAAGAAATTAATAAAGATCCAGTCCCACACATCCTTCACCACAGTAAACATTCCTTATTTGATAAGTGCTGAGTTCAGTCTGTAGGAGGTTTGGCGCTAGGGGAGTCAGAGTCTTCTCTGCTTACCCTCCCTTGATCTCTGTGCTTCTGCTGAATGGCTGATTTTTGCCAGCACTTTACCAGAGTTAATGTGGAAATGAAAGGGTGCTAATGGGAGACACAGCACCGGCTGGCAGGTTGACTGTCTCTCCTTTTTGTCTCCGGCTGGCAGTACGCCGTCGGCGCATCTCAGTATGTTGAGATCAGATATCGGAGGCTAAATCTGTGCACCTGCCATTTCATTGTCCTTCGTGTGTCGTGTCCTCTTCCTGGTAGAGATCTGATTTGATTTTGAGGTAACTCCAGACACAACAATGTTTGGAGTGCACTAGCACAGTTATTAATAGTGTTAGAAACACACACTTACACAGCCACTACAATGAGTGAAGCACTCTTTATCGGCTCTGACAGAAGTCCGTTAAAGGATCCACTTCCTATAAGTAGATCCATTTCCTTTGATTTGAGCAATCAATCAAATTTCAATCGATCAATCAGTTTGATTTGAACACACCCATTATTAAGTGTTTAGGTTATACCAGCTCTAACAGACCTTCGCTTGGAGGTCTCTTAATTTTAGCGAGTATCTGTCTCCTACCGGCGCTGTTTGATGTGTCCCTGTGGACCAATAGGTTAGCTCCATATCCTGTTGTGTGTGTGTGAGTGAATGAGTGTGTGAGTGTGTGTGTGTGCGTAGGTAAGACGACTCCCCCTCCTTTTCTGCCTGCAGGGTAGAGGCCATATTTCAGCGCCATGAAAGGCTCCAGCCATGCCTCATCCGCTGACACATGGACACACAAAGGTTAACAAATCAAGGGCAGCGCTAGGCTGATTAACTACCACACAACAATGACTACCCCGTCCACCCACCTCTCTCCTCTAGGCTTTTTAGACTCACATGCACTGGGTGTGTGCAGATTATGAGAGACAGACATACAGGCATTTAGATGAATGAATCATTTAGCATTCATGTAAGCACTGTTTTATTCATCATGGAATAATAACCCTTTAGCATCTAATTGTATAGTATCTTGTCTAGACTGGTCTGTTTTCTACATGTTTCATGTTATGTTGGAGAACAGTTGGCACTGTATGTGTGGGCTGATAATGGAGCAGTGTTATTTAGCAGTGTCATATTGAATCAATTCTAATAAGTGTAGGTTTAAATGGGAGTTTGATCTTTACCTTGCTGACATCACCAGGCCCTAGACTTGAACGCATTTTCCAAGCATTTACTTTTTTGTGTTTTTACTATATGTGCCAGAAACCGAGCAGATTTCCAAAGTTAACTAAATAACTACAGTTCTGTGATTAAATAATTACAAGATTCTTAAACGTTTTGTACTTAGTTGCACACAAGCTATTAGATACATTTATTTTTTTATTTTTAACCCAAACTCCCCAAAAACGGTTTAGCATAAGCCAGATCAACAGAATTGTTCACCTGTCATGGGACACTATTTAACAACCTTTCATCAACTGTCAAATAACGACACGCTTCCTAGTGTCTGGGACCAAGCACACACATTTATATATATTTATATTTTATCATCTTTTCTTAATGGTGCTGCATTAGCAAGGTCAAAGTAGCTTATTCCCCTAGTACACACTCCATTAATCTTGCCTGTGACAGTCAGTGGTCCCTGTGTTAGAATAGATCGATAAGATTCAACTTTGTGCAACTGGCAAATAAAATAAATAGGCTAGCAGTGTGTAGGGCAAGAGGTAGTAATGACGAGTACAAACAGAATGTATTGTGCACATGGCAGATAAAATAAATGATGTAGCAGTGTGCATGCAAGGTTATCGAAGGGTTTCAGAGTTCAGCGGGTTAACAGCAGCTGGGAAGTAACTGTTCTTAAGCCTGCTGGTGCAGGTGAGTAGAGATCTGTACCACTTGCCTGATGGCAGGGGGGCAAACAGTTTATGGGTCGGTGTGAGGGGTCCTTGATAATGCCACACCCTCTCCGCAAACAGCGCTTGTGCTGGATGTCTTTGATGGCGGGGAGCTGGGTACCATTGATGCGCTGGGCGGTTTTCACCACTCGCTGCAGAGCACCCGTTGTACCCGACTGTGGCACAGTTGGTTTGAATGCTATCGACCGTGCAGCCGTAAAAGTTTACGAGGATGTTGGTAGATTGGTGGGTCCTTAAAAAGTACAGGCGCTGTAGAGACTTTTTGACCAGGGTTGTGGTGTTAGGGAAACAGGATATATCGTTGGAGATGTGGACACCCAGAAAGTTGTAGCTAGCCACAGGTTCCTCATGGTCTTATCAATGAGAACTGGGGCATGTATACAGCTTTTTGTCTTCCTGTAATCCAGTTTGGAGAGTGTAGACTCTGTCCTGGTGTGTGTGTGTGTGTGTGTGTGTGTGTGTGTGTGTGTGTGTGTGTGTGTGTGTGTGTGTGTGTGTGCGTGTGCGTGTGCGTGTGCGTGTGCGTGTGGGTGTGGGTGTGTGTGTGTTTTTGTCCGTATCTTAATGGAGCCTCATGGTGACCAAGGTGTTTGTGTTGTATGTGTCAGGAGACCTGGTCTCTCCAGTCCATCCTTGTTACTATGCCAACCTATAGCCTTATATTGGTATCACTTTCTCCTCAACACCCACTATCCTTCTATTGTATCACTCTCTCCTCAACACCCAGTATCCTTCTATTGGTATCACTCTCTCCTCAACAGCCTATATCCTTATATTGGTATCACTCTCTCCTCAACACCCAGTATCCTTCTATTGGTATCACTCTCTCCTCAACACCCACTATCCTTCTATCGGTATCACTCTCTCCTGAACACCCAATATCCTTCTATTGGTATCACTCTCTCCTTAACACCCAGTATCCTTCTATTGGTATCACTCTCTCCTCAATACCCAATATCATATTGGTATCACTCTCTCCTCAACACCCAGTAACACCCTGTATTTACACGTGATGACTGGAGGGTACTTGGAGCTCCAGTATAATGCTGTTTCAGCCTGGCAGCCTGAAATCCTCTGATGTTATGGTATTAACAAACCATATTAGATTCCCTAGCAGAAGCATCAATGCCAGTTTTTCTCCGTGTTACATGTAGCCAAATTTACTGTTTTTAAATATGATTTACATAGAGAGGGAAATCGTTATGTTCGCACATTACGTCCAATCGAGATTGGGCTCCCACCTTTGGCTCCCACCTTTGACGCCGATTGGACGCCACAATGATTGCCTACGTGTGACGTGTGTATGTGTATACATTTTAATTATTGACTTTCGGTCCCACAAATCATTTTAAATTATGAAATTACAAACTAAATGTGGCCTAAATGTGGCCATACATTTTTGGCCCCTGAGCTATAAAGTTCGACCTCCCCTGGTTTTGACTAACAAGAGAATGGAAGTGATTGGCATTGCTGACATTGTCCAAGCAAGTGTTTTTAAGAATTTTAAAAAGTTTAAGTATTTTCTTAGCAAATCCTGGTGACATTGTTTGCTCCACAACTCAAAACTGTATAGTAGGAATTTCTTGATTTTGCTAAAGTCCTCTTTTCTTATTACATAGTAGCTGTCTTGACTGAATCAGACATCGTCTTTAACTTTTAGAACTGTAATTGTTAATTCCATCTTACATTGATGTTTCAGGCAACATCGTCGCTCAATGTTGGGGAGGTCTCTCAGCGACCTAAAACTGAATCAATATTCGACACACACGGAAACAATTTGATCAGGTTGACATGTTATAGATTTACTGCTGCCCAGCAAGAAGATCTTTTCCACAGACGGTGTGACTCTTGCATTCCCGACACATTGTTGTATATATATTCCCATGTCCTCACCTTCTGACACATTCAGAGTTAATGAGATTTTATCTGGTTCAGAGAAGACGTACAGAAGACTAAAATACTACCATACTTAGTTTTTAAACATTGTCTATAATTGACTTGGGCAAATTAGCAACTCTCCAAGTGCAATTTGCAGCTTGACGAAGCTAGCAACCGCTACTAACAGGTCCAGACTTACAGTCACTAATTAGAGCTGTGGTCTGGATGAGTATTGGGTGTGTTGGGAAGGTGTTGGGAGGGTAGGTGTATTCTAATTTTCTTACAAAACATATCGTATTTCCTGAGTTTAGAGAAACAGACACACCATTTGTGGGTTTTGGTGTCAGCCAGGGTGACTTTTCTATGGAAGCAGTTTCCTGTCTCAGATTAGATTTGAAGCAATCTTCCCAGTCCATATTTTTCATATTTCTTGGCCATTATTTTTTTGGTGCTCCAAGTTGCACCAAGTTTTAGGTGTTTATGTGTTGGCTTTGGATGCAAGTGGTTTCCAAATGCCAGCCCTGACATGCTGCTAAATTCCAACTTTGTGAAGCTCACAATGTACAATCTTTGTTGAGACTGGGTCACAGAGGTGCTGATTAAATTCTGTGGTAATGTTTGAGACTGGGTCACAGAGGTGCTGATTAAATTCTGTGGTAATGTTTGAGACTGGGTCACAGAGGTGCTCATTAAATTCTGTGGTAATGTTTGAGACTGGGTCACCGCGGTGCTAATTTAATTCTGTGGTAATGTTTGAGACTGGGTCACAGAGGTGCTGATTAAATTATATGGTAATGTTTGTGACTGGGTCACAGAGGTGCTCATTACATTCTGTGGTAATGTTTGAGACTGGGTCACAGAGGTGCTGATTAAATTATATGGTAATGTTTGTGACTGGGTCACAGAGGTGCTCATTACATTCTGTGGTAATGTTTGAGACTGGGTCACAGAGGTGCCTTTTGAATTTGGTGGTAGCATTCTCTGCCGATGCAATATGTCCATGTTTGACACATGCTGTCAGAATTTTTGAGACGTTTCCCATTAACACATTTCATAATTGTGTAGTTTATGTGACCCATGCACCTGCAAATCAGGCACAGATTATCTGCCCCTATTGGAACTCTTGTTAGTTACCCCATGTTGCAAACATGGCACTTTCAAAACCCCAATATCAAAGTGCTAATTGTCTTTTATAGCTGACACTTATGTACTGCAAATTGACGCTCAACCTCATGTGTCCTCTGCAGCTGTGTTTCTAATTGAGATTTAGTTAATTCAAAGTAACTGTCCATTTCCATTTGGTGGTTCTGTTGTATAACCGACCCGCATTCATGTCAGTGAGGAAATGGGAGGGACGGTGTGTGATACAATGTCAGAGTGCCCTCATCTGTCAACCCGCGGAGTTATGTTAAAAAACATATGAGGCTTCTTTGTTTACTTTTAAATGAAAAAAACATTAAGTGCGCTAAAGAATTGGGTATAATTGCATGTTATTGTGTGATTTACATTCTCACAAAGAGGGCGGAGCATTACCACGTTAGTGACCAGGACACTTGTTTAACAATCTCCGGTTTTGGCTGGTAAAAACTCAGTATGTCTACAATAATATTAGCCTACCCATACAATATGGGTTAGTAATCTTTTACCATAATATATTTTTTGAAACAATAAAAGGCTATACCGGTACCAGGTAGTTGATCTTTTTTTAGACAGTTGAAGATAGTAGAATACTATTTGTTTACTAATGCCACTGCTACTATTTGTCTACACATGCCTCTGCCTCTAAGATTAAAATAAGTATTTTGAATACTTCCTTTTCATATAAATTGGTGCCAAATCTGTTTATGTTTGTCACTTTGGGGTAAGGCATTGAAATAGAAAACCATTTTAATGTGTGTTTCTATTTCATGAATTATCCAGGTCCAAATTGTAACAAAATGGGGAGAAAATCAAGTTGATGAAAGCACTGTCTTAATTGCTCCCTCAGGAGAAGTGATTATCTTTTTTCCTGTCTTTTTCTCTCCTCATACTGAGGAGGTGTGCAGTTAAACATCCCCAGGGCCGGGTGGATTTGACTTGACTACAGTGTGAGACAGCCAGGGAGTGAGGACCTCTGAGCTGTTAGCCACTCTGGCCCAGACAGGCCTACATGTGTTTCCAGTCAGCTCTTATGAATGCTACCACACTCACCAGTCAGCAAGTCATCTGGCTGTCATCTGGCTTTCATTTGTCCCAGCCTTCATTCATTAGGACGGACCGTTGGCTAGTACTTCTGAGACATTGGTGGTGGAGCTGGGCTCATATAATGAGTGCTGTAGCTGCCCAGTCTTAGTGGTAAGTGCAACAGCGCCCTCTGCTGTTTGTGTAAAAATACACACAGAGAGTGAGAGGAGGAGTAAAGGCTTCATTATGCTTCTGCGTCAACTCCACGGCGTAGCTACGCCGTCACTCCTACGGCGTCGTGGCCGTTTTATGGTTCTGCGTCGTGTTGCGTTGCATTTCACCGCCAGATGTATAATCTGACCAATCACAGCCCTTGTGGTCTGCGTCGCCTCGACGTTTAGTTACAATTTTTTGGAGGTGCACGTCAAGCTACGGCGTAGGGGTCGGAGAGGGGTTCGCGTCAACGCAGAGGGGTCTGCGAGGGTACGCCGTCGATTCGACGCAGAAGCATAAAACAGGCTTTAGGGAGAGCATAGAGGACGAGCTTCGTTTGTGGTGGATTGTGTGGGTGTGTATAAAGTAATATACCATATATAGAAAATAAAGTTGAGCATGTGTGTTTGATATAAACAACAATTAATGAACTGTGAAATGTTCCACTTTATTACCATGCCGGCCCATTGGTTCTCCCTCTCCATCTCTGTCCAGGCTTTTACAAGCTTTCTGAAGCACATCAACATCCTCCAGATTGTTGCCATCTGTTTAAGATTACACCTCTCCGCTCTGTATAGTTTACTTCAAGCCAGAGCTATTTGATTTCAGGGATTTAGAGGGCCCGCTTTATTCCATGTGTCAACAGTTGTGTAAACAGGGTCATACCGGAGACTAGATCTTACAAGGGCCTATTTTCCTTTCAAAGGGAAAGCCAAGCCAATGGGCCGTTGTAACAGTGTCATGTCATGTCCTGCCCTTATGAACTCTTTTGTGGTCTTCTATGGAACTGTTATTGGGTGTGAAGGTAACAGGACTCTATCAGTTTTCCCTGGTCAGTTCTGTCACTAGTTGTAAAGGAGACGAGGAAGAGATCTCGCTCTCTCTCTCATTGGACTGGCCATCCTTGGCCAGTCCTGTCTCTTATTGGTTGTCGAGGTGACAGGCTGAGATCATTCTCTCTCCAATATCCTTGGCCAGTCCTGTCTCTTATTGGTTGTCGAGGTGACAGGCTGAGATCTTTCTCTCTCCAATATCCCTGGCCAGTCCTGTCTCTTATTGGTTGTGCAGGTGATGGGCTGAGGTCTCTCTCAGAGATCCTTCGCCAGTCCTGTCACTGATTGGTTGTTGAGGTGACAGGCAGAGATCTGTGTCTCAGATGTCCCTGGCCAGTCCTTGTCACTGGTTGTGGAGGTGACGGGCTGAGGTCTCTCTCAGATATCCCTGGCCAGTCCTGTCACTTATTGGTTGTCGAGGTGAGGGATGAGGTCTCTTTCAGATATCCTTGTCCAGTCCAGTCACTATCCGGCCGGTTGAAACTGAGGACTGACATGAAGCCCAGGCAACAGAGGACTCATTGTTCTCCCCCCCCACCTGTCCACCGTAATGGAAGCCTAACCTGTGGCCCTTTCCGTGGTCCAGAGGGGATATCACATTGCCTTGTTGAGAGAGGAGTAAGGCAGCTGAATGTTTGAGCAGCTCAGAGCAGTTCAAATAAACAGTTGAGGTCTAAACCCCTTCCACGACCCGACCCCCCTAATGTAGCGCCCCACATTCCATCCTCATAAGGCAGCCATCACATAGGCAGGGCTCTTCAGCATCACACCCTAGTGATCTCTCTGGTCTACCTAGAAATCCACCCACAGCCATCCTCCCACAGCTATCCACATAGAACCATCCACCCACAGCCATCCACCCACAGCTTTCCACATAGAACCATCCACCCACACTCATCTACCCTCAGCCATCCATCTAGAAACATCCACCCACAACCATCCACCCACAACCATCCACCCACACTCATCTACCCTCAGCCATCCATCTAGAAACATCCACCCACAGCCATCCACCCATAGCCATCTAACCGCAGCCATCTAACCGCAGCCATCCACCCCCAACCATCCACCCAAAGCCATCCACCCAAAGCCATCCATACACAGCCATCCACCCAAGACCATCCACTCAGAACAACCCAACCAGAGAACCATCGACACACAGCCATCCAACTTCCACCCACTGGGTTATTTAAAAAAAAAAAAGGTGTTGGTGGGGCTCTGTTTTCTCCAGAGAGGGAACATGGTTGGAGTGGCTCTTCTTCTTCTTCCCTCCTCTTCCTCTGGGCCCTGGAATGATACATACATGGGTTTACAGCCTCATCTGCCAACCATTTAGGTCCCAGAGGGGAAAGGAGGTTTTCTAGGAAGCCGGGAGGGGGAGTGTTGGGAAGGAGTGTGTGTGTGTGTGGGGGAGGCATTAACAGCCTGCTCCTATCCTGACTGAGCTTTTAATCCAGCTGCTCTACAACCCCAGATCATAGTTATGACCGAGCATATTATACACACACACTGCCAAATCTGTACACATTTCTAATTGTTATTAAGGACCTACATAATACTTTATGAAAACATACTGAGTAAAACCAGTCATAACTTTAAGAATGTTTTAAAAAGGACAGCAACTAAAAACTATTTGCAAAATCATTGATTAATTGTTGGATTAATTGATTAATCTGATGAAAAAAATATAAATTCCAGAAGTGTAGGCATTAGTTATAAAACAAATAAAAAAGACTGTTGGAAAATCTTCCCAAGGTACTACATCATGAAGCTGGTTGAGAGACTTTTGAATAATTCTGTAAATATTAATGAAAATTGTATTGCATGCAATACCAAAACTTTTTTGTTGTGGACAAATATAGAACAAACCAAATTTGACAGTAATGTCGTGAATGTTTAGCCACCTGGACCTGCTCAAACTATAAACAAACTCAACATGCTCTGTTGCTGAAAAACATGACGTTTACATGAACTCAGCCAGACATTTAAGATGAACTATTTCTCATTTAAAAACATGACTCCATGAATAAAAAAAAAAAAGAATTTGTATTATAGTGAATTTGTAGGTTTTGCGTCATACGTGATTTCACCGTGTGTAGCCGTCATGTATTTTGTTTGCTGGGTCTCGTATAGACCATATAATCAATAGTGACATTCGTTGACAATTGTATTATAACCATTATCCAATAATTGTGTTGTTGCTGGCCTAGTTTTTAACACTGTTCCAAAGAGAATTACTGCTGCTAGCTCATCTCTCACTGAAGTCGTGAACTGATGAACGGATTTAGGAGGCCCCACAGATTCCTCTCTGAGGACAATTGAATTACAAGTGTATTTATTGACAATTTAAAAATTGTTTCGCTTCTGACCTTGGATTGAATGTAGACACATTAGGCTTTTATATGTCGGCTCTCTACCTCTCTTTTCCTTTCTCTCCATCTCCCCCCTCCCTTTATTACTCATCTTTTGCCTACCTATCTTTTGTTCTTTTTCTTTCTGTGTGTGTGAATAGAAGGCTGTTGACATAAAGGCAGGATAAATCACTTGGCGTGGTGTCAATTGATCCTGTGGACTTGTGTGTGTGTGTGTGTGTGTATGTGTGTGTGTGTGTGTGTGTGTGTGTGTGTGTGTGTGTGTGTGTGTGTGTGTGTGTGTGTGTGTGTGTGTGTGTGTGTGTGTGTGTGTGTGTGTGTGTGTGTGTGTGTGTGTGTGTGTGTGTGTGTGTGTGTGTGTGTGTGTAAGGGGGTGGGGGAGGTTCAGTATGTGTACCTGAAATGTGACGGATGGAGAAAGGATGCGTATTTAAGCTTAAATTGTTGACTCAACATTAGACACGTTGAGTTGTCATTTAGTTACTGTTGACAGACACCAGTTGTTTTAAGGTTCAACCCAACAGCCTCATTCATTAGACATCAACTCCTCTTAACCAGACTGACAGCGAATGACAGTGTTGTTTGTGAATAGGATTCAATCTTACTTCACCTTACTGCTCACATTGGGGTTGTAAAACATCCTGAGGATGTGCGTGTGATGGGCAGTGTCGGATGGGGTTCATGAGAGGGGACACTCACTTCTCACTTGACACGATATCCGGACCTGAATAGAAACTTTACAGGTCCAGCTCCCAGATGCTGTTCTTTGTTATAGGTTGTTGTTGCACTCTATTTCTGACAGCCTGTTAGTACCTCTGTGATCTGCCTTTGTGATGGAAGTGTGATTCATTGCAGGTCAACGATGGTCAGAGAGACTTGACAGTAGATCTATCAGCCTTGCCAGGTAGTGTGTGACAATACAGAAGTAGAGCTAGACAAACGGTCCTACAGATGTCACTAATCTGGCGTTGTATTTTTGACCTGTAAAAAGACTCCCTTTGAGCGAGCCGTGTGTTTCTTTGGTTTGGCTGCTAACATGTTAAGAAAAAGATATCAAGAAAAAGATACTTATCTTGAGTTGGAAAATATGTTGCACAAACAAACTCCTGGAAAGACCAACATGATCCTATTCGCTATAAAATGCCATTATATATGTGCATATAGCCCCTGGTTAGAGGGCACTTATCCAGGATACCCTGTGGCCCTTGGTTAGAGAACTCTTGAATAGGATGCCCTGTGGTCCCTGGTTAAAGGACACTTATCCAGGATGCCCTGTGGTCCCTGGTTAGAGGACACTTGTCCAGCATGCCCTGTGGTCCCTGGTTAGAGGACACTTGTCCAGGATGCCCTGTGGTCCCTGGTTAGAGGACACTTGTACAGGATGCCCTGTGGCCCCTGGTTAGAGGACACTTGTCCAGGATGCCCTCTGGTCCCTGTTTAAAGGACACTTATCCAGGATGCCCTGTGGTCCCTGGTTAGAGGACACTTGTCCAGACCAGGATGCCCTGTGGCCCCTGGTTAGAGAACTCTTGTCCCTTTGGGTAAGACCACCTGTGGCCATCACCACGGCCCTGAGGCAGGCCTCTCCAGTTACATTGTGAGCTCACCCCCCATGGCACTTAGATGTGTTCCCTATAGGGACAACATTACCTTCACTCACCAGCGGGCTTGGTAATAAGACACCCAGCACGCCCCCCCGCACAGCCTCTTCAGACCTCCACCCTCTCGTGGTAACAGTGGAAACAGAACATATTCCACATGCTGCTGGAGTGAGAAGTGGACTGACAGACCATTATTATGTTGAAGAAACCAGAGCTGTGTGCGGCTCAGACAGAGTGCCTAATGCTAATGGCTGGATTACAATGGTAAAGACTTTGACTGATCACTTATGTCAAGAGATTATTTCGGTGAATGGAGGAATATTAAATAAGTCACGGCAAGGTGGGTGAGTTAGGAGCCTGCTCTGTGTTTTTTCTATTTGGCTTCATTGGCATGACATGCCAGGAAGTATTGGTAAAATTGTCAGTATTTGACGTTGAAGAAAGGCAGCTGCAACGATTCCTTCTAACCTATTCATACACGTGTTAGTGAGTTATGGTAGGTAGCCAGCTATCCCTGTTATTTGATCTCTCCTTCCTGCATCTCTCTGGCACCGTTTCTATTTCCTATCTATTTATTTCCCTGCCTGTCTCTCTCTCTGTGTATATCTGTCTTCATCCCTCACCCTCCTACCCTCTGAAAGCATGAGTGTCCTGTAGCCCCTCAGATGGCCATGGATCTGTCACAAGAGCTTAGAACAACAGTCACTGGGTTAATAGGGCCAATTACACTGGATTACTGGTGTTTATTCACTTCCGGGGGATTGCAGCTATAAAAATCTGTTCAGGAGCTGTTGAAGACAGGAGAGCTTGACACTGCCATGATGGCGGTTAACTCCCTCCAGCTGAATACATCCAAACACACACACAGTATATGAAAGCCCAAATACCGCACACACAGTATATCCTAGCCCGAATACCACAGAAACACTGGATGAATCCTTCTGTAGCTTCACTAATGGTTTGTTTATTACAGTTTGAGCTTTACAGCGTTTTGCCTTTGTATACGTTGACCGTTTCCCTGATCACCGTGACAGGTGGTTACTGCCTGGGTGTGCATGTACCTGTATTCACAGTGAAACACGACACGTGTCCGGAATATCTATCCTGGGCTCTCTTTCAGCCCGCTTTATTTCTGTTTAGCGTCCTTTTCCCTGCAGGGTTCAAAGCTGCAGCCCCTTTTGGCCCCAGGGTGTAACTCACACCCCTCTGCCTGCTTTTAGAGCCCCGTTGACATGATGGAGTACAGCGGGGCCCAACCATGGGAGCGTTTTTCACTGTCAGGCCAAATGCAGGGGCCTCGAACTGGGCATGTAGTACATGGATGCCTGGGTGATCTGAGCACGTAGCTGCGGGTGGTCCGGGACTCTGGAGATAAGGCGTGGTGTTACAGCTCTCTCCCCTATAATGCACCTGACAGAATGATACTGTCCCCAGGATTCTCTGGGGCTTTGGCATGGACCCTTAAGTAACGCCAAATCACCGCCTTCTGCCAAGGTTAGTGACATGAAGCTCTTAGCTCTTCAGTAGATGTTTATTACATGGTCCTGGTCATTCAGCTGACATTTGAGTGATTTGTCTGCTATCAAGGGGCAGTGAAAGTGCAGTATATAGACTGCAATCTACAGACCCTGACCCTTGACTCTGGAGGCTCTTCTGGTGTGGTGCATTGTGGGCCGTGTTCCAACAGACTCAAACGTCCCCTCCTGACTAGGGCTGGGCGATATGTCTGACAACTGTATCACGATATAAGTGTTTCATATTGGTCGATATTGATAATTATTGATATTTTTACATTTAAACATTTTTATTTTAAACTGAACCTTCCTCTGATTATAATCCCCTTAGTTATAAAGACAAAAATGTCAACACAACCATAGAAAACACTTAAATAACTAAAATCACAATGAACACATAACAATTATCTCTTAACGTTAAGATGCAAAATAATGAATCGTTAAGAGGTCCCTTATCAAGTGTAATAAAATAGTGCAAAGTCTTAAATTTAAACATGGAGAAACATGAGACCTGAGAAGAACTATTTTCTGCTTAGTGCTAGGAAGTTCACAAGCTGATTCACCTTCTGGTGAATAAAGTGTTTTAAAATATGTGCAGTGTTGACGACATTGGTCTGACTACGGTCAGACTTATTAAATCCAAAAAACTGCCATACTGGCGTGCAGACTTTCTGTTTTATCAACAATCTCCTCGCTCGCTGCGCGACTCATATTCGATTTATCACTCCACGCCGGTTCTGTTATTGAAGAATCCAACACGAGACAACGTTATGGCGCAACCAAACTGATACTGTTACATGATTGGCTGTTAGCGTGTCACTCCCTATGTTGCTAGGTTACCAGAGAGTGACTGCCTTTGTTCATGCAACCAAACTTGCTTCGCAAGCTCTAGTTTCTTCTGACGAAGAAAAATAATTTATCGAACATTTTATCGAACGCATTTTTTTATTGATATTGATTACATGTCTATCGTGACAAACATCGATATCATTTTATCGCCCTGCCCTACTCCTGACATGACAGATTGATGTGGGGCCAGGGTTCCCTCTATTCTCTCAGGGAGAATGACAGCAGAACCGGGGATCTCCTTCAGCAGCCATTTTCATGGACCTAAACGTGAAATATAGATAGTAAACATGTGGAATATATCCTGAGAGATGTGTGGCTCTGTGTGTGACTCTGTCTGAGCCTGCTGCTTTTTTGTTGCTCCATGTGGGAGGGAGGTGTTGAAGATGTCTGCTGTTCATCTGACTTCATTAAAGAACTAATAAATAGGCCTACATCTACTATTGTTAACTGACTGGAGATGCTGGTGGGATGAGAAAGTTCTGAGCTGACGCCAGGGAATTTGCCACACCTATATAACCCAAGTGTAGCTTTCTATCCAAATATAAAGCCAAAGTTTAGCTATAACTATTCTAAGTATGTTCAGCTAAATTGTTTTCAGACCAGAGGTTGGTCTTTGACCTGATCTCTTGTAGAATGGTGGTTCTGCAGTAGAATAAATCAGGCATGAAAACACAGTTAAAGTAGTTGGCTCTCTCCCAGACCTTTCAGCAAATGGGGACTGATTCTAATGAATGTTTACACAGACAAACAAATAAATACATGTTTTAAAAGACAGCTGTGCCATATTCGGTGCTATTTAGCTCATTGTTTACTGTAATTGACTGGCGAGCAGCCAGCGTTTCTTGATTGATTGGTCCGATTTTGGAGCAGGAATCAGGAATATGAAGAGTGCTTGCGTGGGGGGAATAGGAGGAGTATGTGGAAAGACAGTGGTAAACTCTTAAAATCACACCTAAAATGTCTGAGTTGGTCCGACTGAAAGGCCAAAAATACACCCAGGATCTTGTGAGACTATATATATATATATATATATATATATATATATATATATATATATATATAAATATATATATATATATGAATGTGTTTCTTATGATTGCCACTGAGCCCTGAAGGAGCCACGCAGGCTTTAATGGACCATTACATTGACTGACTGCATCTCTAAGCTGAATGCAGAGTGATAACTGAAAGCTGAACACACTGAAGGGGGGGCAGAGATGACTGAAGATGAAGAGAGAAAAGTGAGAAAAGTTATGCGGAGAGAAAGTGACTTCCTATATAGGGGCAAGCTAGGACATGGCCTGTGAACAGTAATTTAAACCCAACTCTGTATCATATCCTGACGCGATCACTAAGGACGCTCAACAAGGGTGATACGTGTGTTCTCTCTAATGATGTTATATTTAACATGACATTTGTTCAATTAAATTGAGAGAGACAGAAAGGAAAAAATAAAGAAATTAAGTATAGAAGGAAGACAGCAAAGAGAGAGGGGAGAAGGACGTCCTGGTCTTTGAAGGTCTGACTCAGTTGTGACAGACAGCTCTGATTATTGCTGTCAGCGGTTCTCCCAGGGTGGGCTGTTTTTCACTGCCCCGGAAACTGCAGTCATAGCCTGTTAAATCCCCCACCCCCCTAATAGACTGACAGACAGGCAGAGGGCATGAGGAGATGGGGGTTTTTTAAACCTGGGGCAGCACACCACAGATTACCTACTTTTGCGTCTACTTCCCCCTCCCCCAAGTAAGAGCGGGGCTAATTGGGGTTGGCTGTATGTTACCCAGCATGTCCTTGCAGTGTTTTCCCCATAGTAGCACCTGCTTTCCTTCACCTCTCAACAGGTGCACAGCTGTCAGCACTCCATGCTCTCTAGTAACTCTAACCAACCAAGCCCACAGCTTTCAGGATGTCTGTCACTTCTGGTTTACTGGGAAATATACACTGATGAGCCAAAACATTATGACTACGTGCCTAATATTCTATTGGTCTGCTGTGTTCTGCCAAAACAGCACCGCCCTGCCAAAGCATGGACTCTACTTGAACCCTGAAGGTGTTCTGCGGTATCCAGGCAACACCTTGGCCTACAAACCATTTCTGAACAATATGCGCACGCACCCGGCCGTCCACGCATTGTTAAAGAAAACAGGACTCATCATACCAGGCAACCTTTTTCCACTGCTACAAGGTCCACTCCGGATTGCGGTTCGTCTCTGACCAGGACCACTGTCAGTAGGTACTCACCACTGCAGACCGGGAGCTCTGTCAGTAGGTACTCACCACTGCAGACCGGGAGCTCTGTCAGTAGGTACTCACCACTGCAGACCGGGAGCTCTGTCAGTAGGTACTCACCACTGCAGACCGGGACCACA
>CM055746.1:8266495-8426453 GCA_029465975.1 Dallia pectoralis
TGTTGACCTGTATTTCTAGTGAACCTTTGTCCTCCTCTCGCTGTTCAGCCGTCCTCACTGTGCATCTCCTCTTCTCCACCTCACAGCTGTTCCACTCCTACCCTCCAGGCGTGTCTGGTATTCCTCCAGTGATCCCCCCGACCGGGCCCTTTGGCTCGCTGCAGGGGGCCTTCCAGCCCAAGGTAGGGGCCACAGCCCAACACCAAACACAGGCAGGGCTTGACAAACACATGTTCAGAGTTCTGTCAATCAACACACACTGAAGAGACATGGATGTACACACACTGAGAACAGACATGCATGTACACACACTGAGAACAGACATGGATGTACACACACTGAGAACAGACATGCATGTAAACACACTGAGAACAGACATGCATGTACACACACTGAGAACAGACATGCATGTACACACACTGAGAACAGACATGCATGTACACACACTGAGAACAGACATGCATGTACACACACTGAGAACAGACATGCATGTACACACACTACGCAGATGTACTCCCCAATCTTCCCGTCACCCCAACACTGTGTGTTCTGCAGACTTCCAACCCCTTGGATGTGGCTTCCAGACCCGGGGCCGTTCCACATACACTCCTACAGAAGGACCCCAGGGTAATTCCCCCGGCTGAACACACCCCAGGATGAAATTATGATGGCTGAATATCAGGACAGTTTGACTGACATATATTGAAATTAAAGAAAACCTCTCTCTTTCTCTCCTCCAGCTAACCGATCCATTTCGGCCTATTCTCAGGGTAAGAAGGCTTTGTTATCTGTCTCTCTCTGTTTTTCCTACCTCCCAATCTCTCCCCCAATGAATGCAAAAGTAAAACTCATTATCACCGCGTCCCCTCATAAAGGGCATTCTATTATTGATTAGTGCCACGTGTTGCACATGGACAGAATGGCTCATGTGAGCAGGATTGTATCGTCGATCAAGCAAAGAACTTGACATTTGCGGAGATTTGACACAATTGCAGAAACTAATAGAAGTTGATCATGGAAATGACTCTTTACAACTTGCAAGTCTTACATTGTGCAAGATAAATACTGCATCATTGTCGCACATAGTACATATTATGTTTCCCAGTATTGGTAACTCTGAGGCTGCTGTAGTCTCACACATATACACTGACCTAAAGGATTATTAGGAACACCATACTAATTCTGTGTTTGACCCCCTTTCACCTTCAGAACTTCCTTAATTCTACATGGCATTGATTCAACAAGGTGCTGAAAGCATTCTTTAGAAATGTTGGCCCATATTGATAGGATAGCAGTTGATAGAGATTTGTTGGATGCACATCCAGGGCACGAAGCTCCCGTTCTACCACATCCCAAAGATGCTCTATTGGGTTGAGATCTGGTGACTGTGGGGCCCATTTCAGTACAGTGAACTCATTGTCATGTTCAAGAAACCAATTTGAAATGATTCAAGCTTTGTGACATGGTGCATTATCCTGCTGGAAGTAGCCATCAGAGGATGGGTACATGGTGGTCATAAAGGGATGGACATGGTCAGAAACAATGCTCAGGTAGGCCGTGGCATTTAAACGATGCTCAATTGGCACTAAGGGGCCTAAAGTTTGCCAACATCCCCCACACCATTACACCACCACCAGCCTGCACAGTGGTAACAAGGCATGATGGATCCATGTTCTCATTCTGTTTATGCCAAATTCTGACTCTACCATCTGAATGCCTCAACAGAAATTGAGAATCATCAGACCAGGCAACATTTTTCCAGTCTTCAAATGTCCAATTTTGGTGATCTCGTGCAAATTGTAGCCTCTTTTTCCTATTTGTAGTGGAGATGAGTGGTACCCGGTGGGGTCTTCTGCTGTTGTAGCCCATCCTCCTCAAGGTTGTGCGTGTTGTGGCTTCACAAATGCTTTGCTGCATACCTCGGTTGTAACAAGTGGTTAATCCAGTTAAAGTTGCTCTTCTATCAGCCCTGAATCAGTCGGCCCATTCTCCTCTGACCTCTAGCATCAACAAGGCATTTTTGCCCACAGGACTGCCGCATACTGGATGTTTTTCCCTTTTCACACCATTCTCTGTAAACCCTAGAAATGGTTGTGGGTGAAAATCCCAGTAACTGAGCAGATTGTGAGATACTCAGACCGGCCCGTCTGGCACCAACAACCATGCCACGCTCAAAATTGCTTAAATCACCTTTCTTTCCCATTCGGACATTCAGTTTGGAGTTCAGGAGATTGTCTTGACCAGGACCACACTCCTAAATGCATTGAAGCAACTGCCATGTGATTGGTTGCTTAGATAATTGCATTAATGAGAAATTAAACAGGTGTTCCCAATAATCCTTTAGGTGAGTGTATGTCAGTAGGGCCAGCCACAGATATGTTTGTAATGAGCCAATCGCAGATATGTCTGTAGGACCAATCACAGATATGTCTGTAGGACCAATCACAGATATGTCTGTAGGACCAATCACAGATATGTCTGTAGGGCCAATCACAGATATGTCTGTGGGGGCAGTCACAGATATGTCTGTAGGACCAATCACAGATATGTCTGTAGGACCAATCACAGATATGTCTGTAGGACCAATCACAGATATGTCTATAGGACCCATCACAGATATGTCTGCAGGACAAATCACAGATATGTCTATAGGACCAATCACAGATATGTCTGTAGGGCCAATCACAGATATGTCTGTAGGACTAGTCACAGATATTGTATGTCAATAGGACCAATCACCGATATTGTATGTCAGAATTACCAGTCAAAGACATGTCAGTAGGACCAATCACAGAGGTTTTAGTACATTGCTGTCAGTCAACTAACCAAAACATTATGAAATAGATAAAACAATTATGTACACCCACGTGGCTAGTTTATGATGGATAACCATTTCAATAAGGATGGTAACTGCTCATTTGATTATAATTCATCAGAGACATTTATCTCCTGTAATAAAGGGCTTAATTGATTTTCACGCCCTACTCTGGCTGTGTGAGTTTAATGTACATGTTTATGCGGCTGTGGAAAATAGCAGCATGAGTCATTCTGCCCAACATGCAATTTGGCACTAATCTGAGACTAAATCCCACCAAGACGTTTTATTGTTTGTGAATCTATAATTTGGAAACCTACTCAAGTACCAGAAAGGCATGCGGTAAAATAATGTTGTTCACACAACCCAAACGCTGAAGAAACCTGACCCAGACTAAGCCTGGTCCTTAACTACTACCAACCAGATATGATGTGGACAAAGCTGTTGGGAATTCTGCCTTTGAGATTAAACATATGGTCTGGTTTGTGTTTGTGCAGAAACCAGGGAAGTGGTGTGCCATGCATGTCCATATCGCCTGGCAGATCTACCACCACCAACAGAAGGTCAAGGTGAGACTTCCCTTTCCACCAAACCTGGCAGATTTCAGACACTCTGTCCTCTAGCCCTCATTAAGATGTGTTGCTCTAAACCTTTAACATTATTTCTAATGTGTACTAGTCCAGTAGTAATGTAATGTAATCCAGTTCCTCTGGAGAGACACAGCTGAGTGCTGAGAGCAGACATTGATCTACGTTAACCCCTTTGACTGTGTTGTGTCCTTCATGCATGATATCTGTCAAACTCACCCGTTGTACAACATTCTGCTGCTTTTTAATATGCGTTTTCTCCATGTCTGGCGTCTTCTAGCAGCAGATGCAGGTCGACCCACACAAACTGGACTTTGGACTCAAGCCGGAGTTCCT
Source organism: Dallia pectoralis (assembly GCA_029465975.1). NCBI lineage: Eukaryota > Metazoa > Chordata > Actinopteri > Esociformes > Umbridae > Dallia > Dallia pectoralis. Next base: position 8,270,234 of record CM055746.1, read on the forward strand.
GAGCCGCCCCCCTGGTCCCAGCCTGTTTGGGGCGATGCACCACCCCCACGACCTGGCACGTCCCGCCACACTCTTCACAGCAGCAGGTCTGTTTGGTTCCTGGCCCTCACATCACACATCTGGGGTTACTGGAGGGATTCTGAAGGACAGTTTGACTGGAGCGCTTATTGGGCAGCTTTTCTGTAACGGGTCTACAGCAAATCCTCTCCCCACAGATCAATCCTCCATTAGAGGGGTCTATTATTAACATGTGGATGTACAGAGAACACGTCTCCTGTATAGGTTACATGGCCAGATCAATGTCCTCTAAAACGGGAAGCTTTCTGCTTTGCTTTCCTATGCTTCAGTGTTAAGTCAATATGGAGGTTACGATGTATGGAGGTCAATATGGAGGTCAATATGGAGGTCCTACGATGTATTTACATTTCTCAGCTATGAGAAGGATCTCTTACATGGGCTCTACTTCCTGTGTCAGGTTCCACACACCCGGCAGCGGGACCGTTTGGCCACCTACCCCACCACCCTGGAAACTTTCTCACCCCCACACCTCACTTAGGTAAGAACACACTGGGATCTAGTCAGCCCGGATGAAACCCACTTCTATTGATCTGTGTCTGTGAGGTATAGCTGTTTGGTTGTTCTCCCTGCCTCTTCTGCTCTACCTATCGCGTTCTCTTATCCTTACTTTCTCTCTTTTTCTCTGTCCCCTTCTCTCTCAGAGCCATTCAGTCGACCTCCTTCGTTTGGGGGACTGGCCTCTCTCAGCACAGCAGCCTTTGGTGGTCTTGGAAACCCAGCACTAAGTGAGTTTCATCTCCGTGACATTAACAGGTTGTGAATGTGAACAGACATTGGGCCATATTCTTCAACCGTTCTTAAGAAGAAATTTGTTCTTAAAACCCACTTACGCAGTTTCCACGAAGATTCTGACATTCACCAATGTATCTGGAATTTGTTCTTAGTCAAGAACAGAATCTACGCACAGTGAAAAGCACTCTTACGCAGATTTGCGCGCTGACATTTTGTGACAAATCATTAGTCTCTTCTTTTTCATACAGTGCTTTAAATATTATGAAGAATAACATTATGAATAATATTCAATTATTTCAAATATTTGCATATATTTAACACTTTTCTGTGGATGGCACACCCGAGATTGCGGGCACACCCGAGATTGCGGACACACCCGAGATTGCGGACAAAGCCGAGATTGCGGACACACCCGAGATTGTGGACAAACCCGAGATTGCGGTCATTCCGATTACGTCCCCGATGTGCTGGTCCAGCTCAGTAAGGACAGTGCAAGCCTTTCCCCCTCCTGTGGTCAGCATCTCTCGTTTGTGTTTGGAAATACTTTTTTTGCCTCAAACTTCATGTCAAACCATTTCTTTTTATGTCATCAGTGGTGCGCCCTTCCCCTGACACACGTTCACAGAACGAGTGATTAAATCCCATGCATCCTTTTTGTATTTGATTTCGCAACCACTGACGCTGCTAAATATTAAATCTTTTGCCTGTTCACTTCTTGCAGAAGTATTTCCACTTCTGAATTACAGAAGGTTTTTTTATTTTGGCGTCTGACCCTCTATACTGTCTATACATTTTCGTTTCGGCATTTTTGCGTTCTCCACGTTTTTACGATGAGTTTCCACTCCGCCCTGCAGTTTAATGCCCTTTTATGCGAAATACCGGGGCGTTTACCTATGCTAATTAGGAACAACAGACACGCGCTTTCAATTTACGAAGTTGTGGTATTCATCATTATAGGAACGTAGGTGTGAACAATTATGCAATTTAAGAACAGGACCTTTCTTAGGAACAAATTTAAGAAATAACTTAGGAAAACATTGAAGAATATGGCCCATTGTCCAACTCCCTGCTGTGTTCTGAAAATCTAATGTTTCAGTTTAGACAACTCCATGTTGATATGCTTTTTAACTTGTGAGTTGTCTTGTTTCCGTGTGTTGAATCTCTGACAGCGCCCAACTCTGTGTTCGGCCATAAAGACAACCCCAACGCTCAGCCACACTTCAGCAACAACCACGAGCCGTGGAACCGGCTGCACAGAACCCCGCCGTCCTTCCCCACTCCCCCGCCGTGGCTTAAACCTGCCGAGTCAGAGAGGAGCACGTCCGTCAGTTCCCACGAGAGAGAGCGCGACTCCGACAAGAGAGACCCATCGTCAATTAGCCGGGAGGACAAGGACAGGTAGGAGTCATGGAGTCTATCTGCTACTGCAAACTCTGAATGTACACTTAGTTAAACTGTGAGACTGTGAGAGATATCTGTAAAGCCATGGTTGTTTGTGTTCATCCAGGGAAGCCATGGAGAAGCGTCACCAGAGTCATCCGTCCCCGGTCCCCGTCAACCCCATCAGCCTGCTGGGTCACAGCCGTCCCCCGGAACCTCCCAGGAACCACCTGCCATCGAGTGAACCCTGCCGGGACAAAGACAAGCCTAAAGACCCAGACAGACAGCAGCCCGACATCTGGAAGGACAACGGCTCTGACGAACACAAACTGAAAGACAGTCACCACGGCGACAAGGACACCTTGCCCGTGATCCATGACGGACGGGTGTCTGAGGACAAGGCCAACAGCAGAGGGACCACATCGCCCTACATCCGCCAAACGAGCCTGGAGCGGCCCGGTGGAGGTTTGGGCCGGGGGGAGGCCCTCATGGAGAAGAAGGGGGAGCTGCCCTCTCCATACGAGCACCACAAGAAGAACAACAACGAGGTGAAGGTGAAGGAAGAGAGGAAGGAGGAGCAGGACAGCCCTTCAGACAGGGACAGACCTCCCTCTCACCCTCAACTCCACCCTCACCCCCCCTCCTCCATGGGCGTGCCCATGGGCCTGACAGGCATACACCCCATGAACAGCATCAACGGCCTGGAGAGGACTCGTATGGTTGCCCCCTTCATGGGCATCAGCCCTATCCCCGGGGCAGAGAGGTTCCCCTACCCCGCCTTCCACTGGGACCCCATGAGGGACCCGTATCGGGGCCTTGACATCCACAGAAGGGACCCTCTGGCCAGGGACTTGCTGATGAGGAATGACCCCCTGCACCGGCTGGCCGGGCAGCGCCTCTACGAGGCCGAGCGCTCCTACAGAGAACGGGAGCCCCATGACTTTAACCGGGACCACCACCACCCACTGGCCCTGGAGCAGCGCCGGGAGCAGGAGGCGCGAGCCCACATGGAGGAGCGGGAGCGTCTGCACATGCTCAGAGAGGACTACGAGCACGGCCGCCTGCATGCTGCCCTACACCACCAGGCCCTGGACGGTCACATGCCCCACCCTCACCTCATGGCACCTGGATTACCCAGCATGCACTACCCCAGGGTGAGCCCCTCGGCCGCCGCCGCGGCACATGCCGCCCACGCCGCTGCTGCTGCTGCCGCCGCCCACCAGAACGGTATCCTGAACAAAACCCCGCCCACTGCCTCATTGAGTGCTCCGCCCCCCCTCATTTCCACATTAGGTGGTCGACCCGGTTCCCCCAGACGGACTACAGGCCTGAGCACAGACATTAGAGACAGAACGTCAGTTCACAACCACAAAGACATAGAGGCACGGTGAGCGAAGCGGGGCGCAGAGCTAGTCCCCCTGGGTGGGAGGCAGACCCCCTGCCCTGTGCCCTGTTCCTTACACTGACCCACATTATTGACTTACACCAAGCACTTAGCTTTGGGAACACCAGACTGTACCATAGCTGTGAAGAAAGTGGCAGAAAGCTCTCACATTATGTTTTTGTATATAAAACAAATCTGCAATGGAGAAGGGGACAAGATTGTGGAACAACAACTAAGATTTTACTAAAGCTCCTTTTCCAGTTTGCTCCTGCTATTTGTGTGTATTATTTGTCTTGTATAGAAACATGGGGTCTGGAGTATCCATGAAGGCATTTAGGTCAATGAAGACAGATACCTGGTAAAGACCTTCTGAAATGTACAGGTACATCAATGCATTGACGGACAGTGTAATGTATAGTGTATGTGAATATTGGACATGCTCACTTCTTAAAGAACACGTCAAGGTACAAATATGCAAAAGGGTGTTTTTAAAGCTTGTCTTTAAACACATGTAAATAGAAGACTAATATTAATGAAGAGGATGTGCAGAATGGGCTTTTTGCAGATTGGTTTTTGCTTTATGCATCTGAGAGGAAATGTCATTGTACAACAGACCACCAAAACCCCACATTCAACTATGCAACAAATATCTTGGCTTCCGCCCTGAAAGCCAGCTTAGTCAACTCATCTGACTCTGAAAACACTGTATTCTCTACATTCTCCCAAACCGTCAGAGTTGTGATAATGTAATGATATGTCCACAGTCCACAGCGCTAATAGAAAAGCACTTACGAAAGTTATACAAAAGTACAATAGTTGGCTTTAATGTGATTCAAATGTGTGACAATCCTTACAATACAAAAAAATCTTCAATAGAGACATTTTTCTTAGATATTCCAACAGCTAAAGTCAGCTATTCACAGGTAGCCAAACATCCAAATCACATTGTCACTTTCCCATTTGACAACAACTTAAGTCACTACATCACACATTACAGTTTGTTTTGGTGAGAATACAGCACATTTACAACAAGACACATTAATTCTACTGAAGGAGTGTAAAGTAAGTGTTTGGAAATAAGTTATGTTGGTCTAGCAGTGTATTAAAGTGCTATTCTAAGTTGTCGTAACTACAAAAATAAAAAAGACAAAAAACCCAGTATACACTATGGACAGTTTGTTTCTAATGAGCAGAGATCTATTTTAGTAGTCCACTGAAGGTTTAGTTGTGCGCTTCAAGACTCTGTGAGAGCCAGATGTTGTGCAGTGTTTTTTAAGCCCACATTAAAAACGTCCACTCCCATAGTGGGTAGTCTATGCGTATTGCAAAGAGATTGTTAACAAGGAAAACCTTTTTTTGCTGTTTATCATGTACGTAAAATAATGAAGTCTTTCTAGAATCATCTACAAAAATGAGAAAAGAAACTCAATAATGCGACTGAATCTTCAGCATGCTCCTCATTTAACTTGTGTTAAGTAAATCGTGCCATGTTATTAAAAAATGTGAACTAAAAATGTCTACTAGTTGATTTATCACAATGAGAAGAAACATTTGTGTGACTAGATCATGCAATGATAGAGTTTGAACTTTTGTGGGGCGAATCTAATCTATTCACTGGTCTGGATGCTTTAAACTATACTTAGTCAGCATTGGATATATCTATTACTCAGAATCAGCAGTTATTTATAATGGCATTGCCATTTCTCCTAGTGATGTATTATAGATATTTCTAATGAAACACTGATTACTAAGTCGTTTAGTTTAGTCCTGTGATTGTCCTGTCCTCTTGATGGCCCCAGAGTGGTCAAATGGGCTGTGAATATCCACACAATATCATCTGTCTATTGTGTGCAAAATAATATTTGAATTTTACAGCATATTTCTTTTGCATTAACATTAGTGAATATCCTGACCTTTGTCAATCTCTATTCAAGACAATAAAATACTTTGACTTTTTGACTTTGAAGCCAGAATAAAAGAAGGGACAGATTCTATCAGATCTGCACTCGTCGTTCCACAACCTAGCAGTTGTTCTGGGATGTTAAGAGGTAGAGTTGCTCAATTAAAATCCTGCTCTTTGCATTAGATGGTGAACCCTGTCATTAGATGCAATGAAATGACCCAACTGTATGAATGATATTAACCCAGAAGATCAAACACCTAAATGCACGAGGTTGCATTGTGTAAATCTGGTAAGGTTCGAGTTCACACTGCCATTTACTCAAGTCTCACCAGAGCAATCACATGCACAAAACTGTTATGTACATTACATTTAGAAATGTTTTGCATTTGCACAACAATTATACAATGGGATAATGGACAACCGGATTGATTTTTTATGTTAGCCAACATAAAAAAGAAATGTAGGTCTACCTTAAAAAATATAAGTTTACTTCATGAGGGTCAGACAAACTTCTTGCTAACAGAATCTCATTCATTATTTTGAATCCAGTGCAATCGTATTTTAATAAACTGACGTTCCAGTTTTTAACAACTGCTTACATACAAAATGTCACTGGTTCGCTACAGTTCTCTTTTGTTCCCTCAACTTGAGTAGCTTTGTGAGCAAAAACTAAACCGGCCCGAGTGGTCGTGGGCGATTGGTGTCCCTGGGTTGATGCAAAGTGGGTGGGTGTTTTCCGGCCTATTGGGCTCTGTTTTCGAGGTTTACCCTGTTTAGGGCCACGGCTTCACTGGACCCCCCTGTCTCATTCTAAGATTTATGCTGCTATACTATGGTGCCGGGGACGTAGAGAATCAGGGTGTCTAACCTCTCCTTGTGTCTTGTCTCTACTTGTCTCTATCTGTCTGGCCATGTCCTGGGTTTATCCGTTCATGGCCATAGTTTCACCAACCGCCCCTGTCTCCTTCAAGAATTGTGCTGGTATAAAGTTGTGCCGGAAACTAGTGTCCAACCTCTCCCTGTGTTTGTGTCCACTTCTGTTAAAGAGCCACTTCACCGATTTTGCATTTAGCTTTGTATCAGTAGACAAATGGTAGTATTTTCCAATGACCTTACTCCCACCTCTCAACTCCATCTGATAAGAGAGATATCTTGATTTTAAGTCAGGAAAAAAATCCTCCAATGACGTAAAATTACGATTTTTACGTCATTGGAGGATTTTTTAAAAGAGGCTATAAACTACAGACAGTAGTAGATGCTACTTCCGCATTTTTTTCAACCCGCCCATATGGGGTGGGGCCTCGTCACAGATTCTCAAAACAGTGTCAGCCATCTTGTAGCTAAGCTACCCCGATGTTGCTTGTTGTGGAGAAATGCGAGTTTTAGACTAAACACAATGGCAGAATGTAATTTTGAAGACGAAATGGAAGAAATGGATTTTGCGAAACAGGCCTAGTGGTCATGAGGAAGAGCCCGTACAGAGTCGAGCCGGGGCGGACTGGTGATGCCAGTGCTCTCGCTGTGCGCCTATGGATACAGATAGAGTCCCGCTGCTGTTGCGAATTTCTGCAATGCCATTTTCTTCTTGAAGAAATAACTGAATCGGCATTAGAAACGGGACCGCCAGCATGCGTAATAGAGCACCCCAGCTTTGATCCACACATGAGTTTTGAAAACTTATTTCAGGATTCCGAAGGAATCATTTTAATCTTTTTCTCTGCCTAGAAGGCACCAATTTCTAAAATTCTTTCACATTTCTACTACATAAGTGACCACGATAAGTGAGAAAAAAAAATTCTGGTGAAGTGGCCCTTTAAGAAGGACCCGTGCCTGCTGGCCACGCTGTTGGACTAATCAGCTATGGACACAGATCTATCATACCCATCAACCCTTCCGGTCGTCCTGGACTATTTCGATTTTTAAGATGCTCTCACATTGCGTGCTTGCACTGTATAATATTAACTGTCAAACTTGCCCAGCACCGCCAGAGGGGGACTGGTGATCCCTCAGAGCCTGGTTCCTCTCTAGGTTTCTTCCTAAATCTGACCTTCAGGGAGTTTTTCCTAGCCGCCGTGTATCAACTTGTTCAACTTGTTTCTTGTTCAACTTGTTGATGTGTGCTCTGTCGGATTCAGGCTGGGTGTTTGTAAAAGCACTTTGTGACAACTTTGTTGTAAAAATGGGCTGTATAAATAAATTTGATTGATTGAGCCTTAGCACAAAACTCTGCATTTAACTCATTGTTACCAATCCACTAACACGTTTGCTAGACAAGGTCCCACTGTAGCTACTAGTTCCACTAGTCACAACATAGCTTTACCCACCAGCAGTCTACACTTAAGCAGGTACATTGCCATAGTCACCCGAAAGCATAACATTTGTCCACCAATCCTTCCAGTTTTCAGCCGCCAATGACTGGAATGAACTACAAATAACCCTGAAACTTGAAACCCTTCTCACCCATTGCCTTCAAACTACTCCAGTATGAGCTCTTGTCTGACCACTGTACATGTTAACTGTCGTCTGGTTTCACCCACCTGGTTTTCATTTCACTTTTGCCATGCCCATTTTGCACAGTGGTTCTTTCTCACCTGCTCTACTGCCATATCTGTTCACACTCTTGCATTATTCTTTTTGCTCAGGCATGCTCAAATGGACAACAAGCAGTACTTTTATAAACCTAGCTAAAGCTTTTAATTGTCAATCTCCATATTTGCATCAATAAACCTAACGACCTCAGCTTCTCAGAGAGCTGTCTAGTCTGGTTCAAAAAACGACTTATTCGACTGTGTGCACTTTATCTGAGAGTCTGACCACTGCTTGTTTCAAGTGGTGTTCCTAAGTTCCTAACTGAAACTAGGTCTCATTTTCACTCTACACACAAATCTCAAAATTGCCCACACAAAACGCAAAATGCATCATATCTCCAAATTGCAAACAGTTTGTTCTTAATACCAAATGTTTGGATATACACTGTACACACTTTTGTTCAAAATCTAAAGCTATTCTGGCCTTCCTAAGCTTAAATGTAAAGTTACATACAAGGTTCTATAGTGAATGTAAATCAGTTAAGGGTTAAAACAGTAAACACCAGAGCCATGGTGAAAAAAATATATATTTTTTTCTATAACATTACTGTAGTACAGTTTTGTACTTCAGACAAAAGCCACAAACAAATTATGTAACCCAAAACTTTGGAGGAAATAAATTGTATGTGAAATACAGAGTGGTGTATCCAACCTCGGACAGAGACAGCGTTTATAACCCCACATGCCTCTCCACTGCCTAGTTGCATGTGGGCATAGGGTTGAAAACATACACTTTCCAGCACCACATAGTAAAATTCCTCAATAGAATTTCCATAGGTGAATATGGGGGAGGTACACAACTGTGAATAGCGGATGGGTGGCAAACCAGTTTAAGACGGAAACAGCCTGGTGAAAACACATTGTCCCAGATTTCCATTTGGGCTGCTCTGGATCTGTGTTGTGTTTTGTATCCAGAAATGTAGTTATATAGGGAGTTCTGTGAGGACCAAGTTTGTCATGGTGGTGGACACCGTTGTGCATGATGCGTGATTTCCCCCACGCTGTACAGGGACATTGAAAATGGCCGGGATGTCCGATTACATTTCTTCCCCGGCACCTGTTTTTGATGAGGATAAAGCCAACCTATATATTCATGAAGAAGTGCACAAGCATCAATCTCCAATACTCTCTATCACAGACAAAGAATATACAGATCAGTAAATATGGTCCAGTCCAAAACTCTCCCTCTGTATCTGTAATTTTAAAGTACTGAAGTAATGTCGCATACATGCATCCAGATAGTCGCATCACAGATCTTTGACTCTGTCATAGTTTCTCTGAAATGGCACCCTGTACAATTTCTTAATTCTCAGTCAATCGTTTCATTCTCAATCAAGTCATAGTTGATCACATTATCAGTAAGCGTAGCCTACATTTTCTCAGAGACAGCTGTCCTTCCATCTTTTCCCCCTTGTCCTCTTCCTCCTCTTCTAACACTTCCTCTTCAAACTTTTCCTTGTCCTCATTCTCGTCCCCAGCCTCTCACGCCCACTCTCATCCATAAAGCCAAAGACCTCCATCTGTTGTCATCCCTTTCACTCACTGCTGCCAATGACTAGAACAAAACTGTGGACTGCTGCATAACAACTGCTAGGCATCAAACCCACTGGCACATGAACGAATTACGTTGATAAACTCCTAACAAGGGAACTTGTCAAGATCTGGGTAACTAACATGGTAAGCATACAATCAGTTCTTATAGTCAATGCAGGAGAATTTGTAGGAATAAAGACCTGAGGAACTTTGAGTTGGACCACATTGTTATGGCGAGACAACTGAAGACTTGAGGGGTGCTCCCATTAAGTAATGGTAAGTATCTACAGTGGTCAGAGGAGAGGCAAACTGGGGAAAGGAGTTGGGCGCCCAAGGCTTATCGATGATGAAGGCTATTTCATTTGGTCCGAACTGACAGAAGGTCTACCGTGGTACAAGTCAAAGGACCAACAGCATATTATGCATTCTAGTGGTCATATTGTTTTTGTACATCAGTGTACATCCTGTGTATCAAACTGCCCTCAATAAAGTAATTTGGAACAACATGATCGGAACTTTGTTCTGAATTACAGATCTCTCACGTTGGATTGGAAGGACAGCATGATTCAGCAGCCATTAATGTACTCGTATAGGGCTTTGTGACAATGATCACTGGCAACCCAAACACAGTTATAACTCTGACACAACTAGAACACCAGCTCTACGTGGTTGTTGGTTATTATTGGTTCAAACTTAATTGGATTAAGTCCTAGCTTGTTTGCGATTGGCACGGTGAAGCAATGATGCCAGATGCATAGGCAGAATGGTCCCAGAAACATATACAGAATGATCCCAGCTATGTTTATTAAATGCTCCTAGAAGCCTTGTAGTCATTCAAATATAATGAATATAATTTTGCTTACTTAAGCAGTATTGTGTATTGATTTCAGTTAAGGTTACTTTGTATGGAGGTCAGTACAGATAATAATATTATTGAAAATGTGCACATTTCTTCTCAAACACTAGATGGAGACAAAGCATAATAGAACATCAGGAGCATAGTGAGGTAATGTAGCTGAGAGCTCCAAGTAAGAGAACACCTGCTGTAAAATTGCACTGACTAATGATTCTGTCCCATAAAGACAGACATAACCGGTCTGGCAGGTATTTGTGGCAATGGAATTGTACAGCAATGTCATCAGCAGCGATGAGCAGCAGACAAGCAGGGGTGGAGAAAATGTGTTTACCGTATGCATTATTTGTGTGAGATGTTAGCAGATAACCTTGAGATAATACAAATGCATAGATATAGGCACACACACTAAGACATCCACAGACACACACAGAATGACTGTGCAGAAAATATATGTAACCCTTACTATAGCTTTAACCTTAGTCAGTAACCAGACTTTCATGCCAAAACCAAATAGCTAAACCTAAAACCAGCTATAATCCTAACCTAATTTTCATGTCTAAACCTAATTCTAAGACAAACACTGGTCATAATCATAACCTAACTTATACGTCGGTACCAATGCCTAAACAGCCCGCTTAGGTGGAAATACACATATTCCTTCTCCTGGCAACCATCATAATAAGAACTGAACAAACACACTTCTTCAAGATACTTCTTTTCTAATCAATGGGAAAATATCCTGGACAGTCTCAGTGATATTGTTCTACTGATGTTTGTTTTCCCCTGAGAGAAATGGTCTTTCAATGACACATTCAGTAATTTGAGCTCTATTACAGCTGAAGCTTTCACTAGTATACAGAAAGCAATGCTAGGAATAGCTAGAATGTAAATCATTAGAGGAGTGGTGTGGGGGTATTGTGTGCAAGGAAAAGATAATGCAACTTAAATATTGAAAATAGCAATATAAAGGTGACAATTAAGGGGATCAGGCATTTAACCTGGTTGGAAGATTTACATAGTACTCAAAACCAGTCTGTGGTTTCAGCTTTTGTGTTAATAGTGCTACGCAAACTTATTGAATGTAGCTGTAATTAGTGTATTTATTTATTGATTCATTATTGTAATTTATTTTCTGAACCTAGGTACGGTGTAAAATCCTGTGCCTTAGATCTATTTTGCTGCAATAGGTTTTTAATGTATTTAATAGGATTGTGGTGAACATACAATAAAAGGCAATAAAATAGACCATTTATTATGGTTAATGTGCACCGACTGATTCTGCAGGTATTTCTATGCATAAATACAACCACTTAAGCTTGTGTAAATAATACACACAAAAATAAAGACGCTGCTCCCTTTATTGCAATGTGCTAATGTTATACTAACAGATTGTTTTAGGTTGACAATCATGGCAAACAGTTTCTATTATCAATATAATAATAATTATTATTATTATTTCAGCCACATACTGTACATTATTTAAATGTTTTTATTTTTACAAATGTAATGTAGAGATATTGAAATGAGCAAGCGGGTACAATATTCAAGGACACAACTGATTCTTGCACCTATCAACCCCTTTTCACTGGGCCAATACGCTAACCACAATCCTATCAGTCCTGTTTCTATGACACCTCAGGAGGAGGATACAACGACACTGTGTAGTTTCTATTTTTGTGATGTTGGTGTATAGCAGCTAGAGAGGATTTCTTCTTCAACAGTGTGGAATTATGTTTCTGTGTCAGACTGAATTTCTATAATTATAGTCTCAGAACCAATTATTTTTCATCCATGAAAGACAAATATATAACATGTATTGTTCCATCTTCTGTTTCTAGCGTGAAATATTTACCTTTTCACAGCGAAACTCAGATAACAGTGACACATAAGATACAGCATTTTGGCTTCCGTCTAGCCATTCTACAATAAAAGCCTGGTAGAGAGATTACTGCAGAGGTAGATGGTTGTCCTTCTGGGTCTGTCCTTCAAACTTCACTGAAAAAAGCTCTGATACTCTGACATAGCAGCAATACCTTCTGGTCTTAATACCTTCGTAAATTATAAATTCCTTTGTTTAAAAAAACACATTTTTGTTTTCCCTTAATGGGGTACCAATAAAGTGCAGACTGTTATAATATATATATATATATATATATATATATTTAATCAATAATAAATTAAGTCTACAACAAAATCTGGAGAAAGAGAAGGTGTCTGAATACTTTCTGAAGGCATTGTATTTCAGAGAAAACCATTATATCTACATGACAAATTGCTCCTGTAGAAAACATAGGTTCTGAATGCATCAAAAGCTATCACAGCTATCTTGTTTAAAGAGTCAAACAGAAGATATTTCTTAATTGTATTTTATTTTGTTATAGGTTTTAGGCCATTCTTGTCACTGACTGTCACCAACTAGATCAGGGGTGGCCAACCAGTCAGAGGCTAAGAGCCACATTTTTTACTGTGTTACCGCAAAGAGCCACATCATACACATGGGCAAAAAAATAATCAGATGATATAAGCTTGGGGGGAATTGAACCAGGGTTCTCCAGCTCTGCAGCCAAGCGCTCAAACCACTGCAACAAACAGGGCTTTCCTAGTTGATTGGGCGAGTAGCAGCTATTTGTTATAAGCAGTGATGGTCATCTTACTTAAAAAAAGTAATTAGTTACAGTTACAAATTACTTCTCGCAAAAAGTAATTGATTTAATAACTCAGTTGCCACATTGTAAAAGTAATTAGTTACTCAGCAAAGTAACTGACATTATTTTGTTTATGTTCTAAACGCTATTACGTTCTATAACATTTAACGTCAAAGATGTTTATATTAACTTATTGAAGAATAAAACACTATATACAGTATTTTAGAACATTTGGTATTTATTTGAACTCAATAAATTGCAGCTGCCATATGATATGCACAGGGCCTGAAGTTAACGTTTTTGGCCACCAGCCACTGTGGCAGGTGGATTTTGAAATCTACCTGCCACAGTGGTTTTTTACCAGCCAAAATTTTTTGTGCCTAAAATAAAGGTGAATGACTCAGAAAATGCATAAGAATGGTTCTTGAACTTGGACAGAATACACATTAAAGTGCTGTCGAGTTATTAACCAGTTATTAATTTATGACTAGATCAACATAATGACTTACAACTGTATCTGACCTGGTGTGGAAGGCGTTTCATCTCACTGAATGTCTCATTTATTTAGTTAACACCTGCAAGTTAACTGCAATACATTAGTCACTTTAACATTTATATCAAAATACTATTTTTAAGTTTGTACATATTATAAGTTTGTTGCTTTTTAAGACAAGAGTCTGTTGTGACGTCGTACACCAACCAGTCGCGAACCTTGCCATCCCTTTCCACTTAGTATTAAAACGTCTTTTTTATTTTTGGAACCGTCCAGGGGCGAAAATCTGTTATCAACTTTGGGGGGGACAATTATATAGCATTTTCTCAGAAACAATTCATGAGGGGGGACACCCATATTACTGCTGTAATTGTAAACGGATAGCCTACATTGTAATATGTTAAATATATATATTGTAACGTTTCATGTCTGTGCTGTATGTATTGTATGTTCTGGCCTTTGTTTCTTTTGTTTTTCCAGCTCCCCGGCCACTTTTACCCGTTTCCCTTTTGTTTTTTCCTGCTACCCGGTCACTTATATGAAATGCCCTTTTCTTTCCTGTCCTGTAACTGTTTACACCTGTTGGTATTTGTGCTCGTTATGTCTGTATATAGTCTCCCTGGGTTCTCCTCTGTTGGTCGGGCATTGTTAATCTTAAATTAATACATAAGAAATCAAAATATGTTAGATAGATTTACAGAAAAAATAAGCTAAACCTTTTTACAGGAGTTAACACAGATTCGTTTGTAACTTGTTCACATACTCTTCCCGAGCAAATCAGCCACATTGTTAACACTATACAATGTACTAAATATATTTAAAGTTACAACGTTAAATATAATCGAAAACATTTTAACTTTCTACTGTAGTGACTTATAAAAACCCTCCTTTTCTCAGCCAGGCTTAATGTAACTGAGAAGAGCGCGACTCCCCTTAATCGCGCCCTAATGTTCACGAGACAACATTAACATTGCCTGTGGATCAAACCATTGTGGGACCAAGGGCAGGGTTCGCAATCTTTTGAAACAAAAAAAGCACAATAGTGTCCATAATCAGCAAAGCGCTTTCATTGCGTATTATTGTTAATATTGAAATTACACAGTTTTGTTGACAGTGATTTATTGGGGGGGCATATCAAATTTCGTGTCCCCTCCGGGATTTCCGCCCCTGGAACCGTACTCTTTTCGTTGCCTGACTACAGCCGGCAACCTCTTCACGCCAGCATTTTGTCTCGAACGTCCAAGAAAATAGCGGGGCTTGCTTAACAAAAACAATAGGCTACGTGATTGGTCAACAACACAACGCTTGCTCGATGTTGTGTTGTCTTATTGGCTACCCGCCAACGCCAATTTCATGCCCTGGATATGCATATGATAAAAACAGAAATAAATATTGAAAATAAAATTCAAGTGCAAATTTAAGACACAAAAACCTGGGTAAAAAAAAACAAAGGAAAATCTTTGCTCGAGGCAGACGTGGATAACGTCTTTTTTCCTGGGCAATGTGGGCATAGCGTGCATGTAACATAAACATTCTTGCCTTTGACTTCAATGAGCGAGATGTAGTGCCGGTACTTCCAGTTTACCGCTATTTTTGAACTTCCCCGACTCGTCGCCATTATCGCTGACGCTGTCTTGTTTAGTGGTAGTCAGAGTGCGTGCAGCGAGTGCGTGAGCAAGGCACCGCCCACCCAGCCAATCATCATCACATTTGCAACGGCGTCATCATCCCCACCCCAGCTGCAGTTGTTGTGTAGCCAAAGCATGACATCTCGCGCTTCATTCAACCAAATTGTAGTAACGCGACACTTTCAATCTCAGTAAAGATAACGGCGTTGTAACGATGGAAACAGTAATTAATTAGATTACTCCGTTACTGAAAAAGTAACTCCGTTAGTAACGCCGTTATACTTAAACGCTGTTACTCCCAACCCTGGTTATAAGTCACGACTGCGCGATGTGAGTTAATTACAGTGCTGTCGTTTTATTTCCGTTCGTTGTTACTTGTTGGGTTTAAATGGTATTTAAAATAAACACCACAAACTTATAGACTGGCTCTGCAAATGGCTTTTGACTGCACTACACCCCTAGTTTGGGACACATGCGTGTTTGACGAAAATTCCTTTATTGAATTCAAGCGATGCGAACACGGACAGTAAAAAAACACAAACTTCGATATGAACGTAAGAGTCGCATGGAATCGGACAAAGAGTCGCATGCAGCTCGGGAACCTCGGGTTGGCCACCCCTGAACTAGATACATTGTTGCAGAAGATAGGTTGAAGTGCTAACCTTCGCCTTAACCACTGAAAGATGTATCCAATATGAATCAGTATAGAGTAGTTTGTGAAAGGACAGGGCTCACAATGTTGTGATGTCCAGATATCTGACATTGAGACAGAACACATAAATGTTCATCAGTCATTATGATCGTGTAGAGACAACAACCAGTAAATGGGACTAATTTGTTCAGAAAATGACCTGGTCAGCCAACCTGGTACACCGGTCACCTGGTACAGTGGTTGATTGAGTACACGACCATCATCAACATCGTAATTAACTAACTCCGAGGCTCTGTGTTCTGTCTAGCCTGGTTTGATATCTATTTTTTCTGCACACTATCAATAAATACCCATACACGACCTAAATTCCAATGTTTTTTTTTCATTATTCACCCACACTACCAAGTAAATCCCTTGTATAAACCCATCCTGCCAATCCTTTTTTTTCATGCTAGCTTCTGTTTTATAATCAACATCTCCTTCAAACACTTGTCACTGTGACATTTAACTGGCAGTTAACTGTTGACTAACTCTGGCAAGGTACACAATAATGCCAGACTTACTCATTTATTTCAAAATTCCCTCTCAGATTACATCACTACAGTCTTATCTCTAAATTAAATGAACTTTAAAAGAAGAGTCTGAGTAAAGATTGATCTGTAAACATTTAAATTGTGTTGCAGACAAAATCTTTTTTTATGAGACAATGCTGTAATATTTTCTTTTTTTATGAACGTTACATCCTTTCTGCAATAAGAAATGATCACCTAGATTTTCAAAAGTACCATTTGAATATTTGTGAGGAATCATTTTACAGTTACTATTTGTTTGTTAAGCATTTCTTCTCACCACTGTACAGATAATGTATGTTGTGGATATCTGGTTAGTCAAGTTCCCCACGGCTCCATCTAGTTCCGGATCACCTCTGACCCCTGGCTTCTACAGAGAAACAATGTATACAGTCTTTCTCCAGCGAGCAATGAGCCTAAACCCCTAACCCCCCCCCAGCCCATCATGCTTTGTATTGCCAACCCATCAAGATCCACTTAGAGTAGACATGATAGGTAGGCTTGAGGGGACAAGGGAGGTCTAAATCTGTGATGCTGGACAGCAGTACGTGTGCAGCATGGAGAGGCCAGGAAGGACAGGGCACTGTAATTGCCTGCTTGGAAATCGCTGGGGGTACTGTAATCTTGAGGGAACTGTAGAGAGAGAGGAATGGCCGCATGACTAAATCGTAACCCTGACCTTTGACCCGTACCCTGGCGACTCAGGGTGAGGATACACAGCTGTTTACGGACACACAAGGACGAACACGCGAAAAAACATGTGCAGGTGTACATGGATTCATCACTGACATCGCCATGGCGATAACGATGATGACTCCAATCACAGCAAGGAAATAGGAAACGCATTACATTCCTTGGCCACAGGGGAATTTTCTTCTCATGGACATTGTATGTATCTGATTACATGGCCTTGGACGTTCATCACTGGTAGTGGGGTCCAGCAGTGGCACTATAATAGCACATTCATTGTGGAAAAGACTGCCAACGGAAGGGCACTGTCTGACATGGTTCAGAGAATCTGTCTTCAAACTGGATTGGAAATTGGATGTTTTTTATTTTGGGATTAATACTTTATTATGGTTTCATAAGAAAATATTCAGACCCCTTAACTTTATTCTCAATTTGTTGTGGTCTTTAAATATATTAAAATACATGTTTTACATGTATTTTCTGCAACCAACCTAAAAACAAGTGGAAAAAATGTCCCCTTTGCCATTCCATTCTAAATTGATCATCCTTGGAGTTCCCATTAATTTTATTTAATGGACACAATTCAGAATATTTAAGGTCCCACACTTCACGATGCATGTAAGATGCCAGAAAATCTAAGAAATCGTTATGCACACAGAAATGGAATGTCTAGAAATAAATCTGAGGAAGGTTACAAATAATCAGTTAAAGCCTACACTTCTTTCTGGATCAATGCAAGGATATTAATTGTAAAATAAAGAAGTTAGGACCACCAATGACCACCTTATTCTAAAGATGGCCAAACAAAGAAACCAAGCAAGATTCATTCTAGAGATGGCCAAACAAAGGAACCAAGAAAGATGCATCCTAGAGATGGCCAAACAAAGGAACCAAGAAAGATATATCCTAGAGATGGCCAAACAAAGGAACCAAGAAAGATGTATCCTAGAGATGGCCAAACAAAGAAACCAAGCAAGATTCATTCTAGAGATGGCCAAACAAAGGAACCAAGAAAGATGTATCCTAGAGATGGCCAAACAAAGGAACCAAGAAACATGTGTCCTAGAGATGGCCAAACAAAGGAACCAAGAAAGATGTATTCTAAAGATGACCAAACTAAATAATCAAGATTCATCCTAGAAATGGCGACACAGATTACCTTTACAGCATCACAACTACCTGAAACACACAGCCAAAACAATGCTGGAATGGCCTTGGGGCAAGTCTGTAAATGTCCCTGAATGACCCAGCCAAAGCCTGTACTTAAACCCAATTAAATATCTTTGGGGAAATGGTGAAGAATATTCTAATATATATTGCCACACATTTCTAAAATATGTTTTTGCTTTGTAATTGTGTGTCATGATGTAGTGTGTGTAGGTTAATGAAAAGGCACTGTGCTAAACGAAATCTAGTACTGGTTGCTAATAGAGCGGATTAAGTTTAGACGTGTGCCCGTGCGGTCTCACACAAATCAAACGGAGAGTTCAGTAATGTTACTATTATCTAGCACTTTTATTTTCCTCCATATATCATACAGCGGCAATATCTTAACTCATAATACATGTAATCAAAACAACAAACTCTAATTGCTCACCACAAAAGCAAGACACTAGGCACAGTAGGCACAGTCGAAAACTGTTGGCTTCCCAATCAGCAACACCTGTGTCTGGGTTGCTTCCAAGTTAAGTGATCTACCCCAGCTGACCTGAGATCAGCTGAGCCACAAAGCACATACAGCTCCCCCAGTGGCACAGGACAAAATTACATAATATAATACAAAATGAATATGGCTCATACGTATGTTAAAACAATCAGTTATGACCTTGCCTAGACAAAATGCAGTTATTCACATGAATCCTGTAACTTCTTATATTTACTTCAAACTAATGACACTATCCTCTTGGTAAGGACCTGGCAAAATCATTTCTGGGTACCAATTTTTTATTTACGATATTGACAGACAAGTAAATGCGACCAACAATTTGGATCTAAATTGAATTAAATAGTCATTACCCAATTGGAACTTGTGTTGCTATCAATGTAGATAAACCATGTCAGACTAACAACAAAAAAAAGGTAGAATCAACGCACACCTTAGTAGACGAGGTGCTGGCTAAAGGGTACGGAATGGAACAAAAAGAAAAAGCCGCACACTCTAAACTCAAATGCAAATATTTAATACCAACGTTTCGACAGGCACGCTGTCTTCATCAGGGTACAATGAAAAACACTGCAAAGCAAATGCTTATATAGGGTATTGTGAGACTCACATAGGTGCTTGTAATGAGTAAATCAAGGAGATTATCCAATTGGACAATAAAGGAGTAGTGTGTCAAAGTAGATAGGGAAACAAAACACAGAACAACATATATATACAAACAGGCTAACACACAAGTTGACACAACACAATAGGATTTCTATGACAATGTGTTACCAGTCTTATATAGGGCAATTGTATAGCAAGCTAACCCTTGACCCAGGTTTGAACCAAACATCAACACTATCTGGCTCACACTCCTCCAGGTTTTTCCAGTAAGCCCTTGGATTCAAACAAGCCAACCCTACTGTTATTGGATTGCCTATTTAACCGGGTGAGGCATCATGAGGCATTTTAATTCACAGGTGTTAGACATCTCTTATTGCCCTGGTGGCCATTTAATATATCAAGTAGTTCACCCCAGTAAACAGGTCTTAGACATCTCTTATGGCTCTGGTGTCCATTTAATAAATCAGGGAGTTTACACCAGTAAACAGGTCTTAGACATCTCTTATTGCCCTGGTGGCCATTTAATATATCAAGTAGTTCACCCCAGTAAACAGGTCTTAGACATCTCTTATGGCTCTGGTGTCCATTTAATAAATCAGGGAGTTTACACCAGTAAACAGGTCTTAGACATCTCTTATTGCTCTGGTGGCCATTTAATATATCAAGTAGTTCACCCCAGTAAACAGGTCTTAGACATCTCTTATTGCCCTGGTGTCCATTTAATAAATCAGGGAGTTTACACCAGTAAACAGGTCGTAGACATCTCTTATTGCCCTGGTGGCCAAAGTGACCTAGCCCCTAAAGTGCTACAAAGGGGAAAATTATGAAATAGGTCATTACATTAACGGTATATGACCAATTTGTTATCAGATTGAATCCAAGGATCAAGGTGACATTTAGTGCAACATTTATTCAGAAACTCCTATTCGGGGGGTATTACGAGGTTCCTGTATGATGAGGTTAGTTTGTAATTGCAAGTATGCAATGTTATCATTATGGTGGGACATAATATTTTGTATGCTATTTCACAATTAGTTTAAATTAGACAATTTACAAAGTGTTACAACAGTGTCATCATACTGTATTATTAACTGCTGTTATTAAATTATTACAGCAGCACAGATTTTGTGTCATGTTCAAATGCACTTTGTTGTAATAAGAGGTTTTTATTAAAATGAAAAATTAAAAGGTTATCACATTTCACAGTGTTACAACATTAACTCTTATAACAGTACCCACCCACAGATAGGCTCAATCAATCTATTATTTGTTCTAGTTGTGTCTGGGACCAAGATCTCCAGAGTGAGTCTAGCCAGCCAGGGTTCACTTGAGTAGCTGGGGATTTAGATGTACAGATATCAGCCCATGTAACAATCAGGAGATCCGAGAGTGTTTAATTTCTCCCAGCATGCCTTGTGTGGTACCGAGAGGATATTATACCCCCCCCCCCATTCCAGCCTGACTGCCCGTCCCTGACCTCCACACTCCTGCATTCTTAAGTGTTCTTTTCTCCTTCAACGCCATATGGAACAGAAGAGCAGCTCTGATGAATATAATTCACCTCACACAGTGCATTTTGCATTCCTGTGGGTATGAAACGAAGTGCAGATGGCTGGCTCATCTGATAACGTCCTAGTTGGGAGTGATTATAACATCACACTCACCCATTAACCGCTGTTGCTCTGGCTACTCATTCAATCACTAGCCTGGGTGGAATTCTTTCACAGACACAAATTTGCCACTAAAATATTATCACTTTCAGTGATGTCAGAAGTGACTTCTGGTTCATGCTTTTCACCACTGTTGACCTACCTAATTTGCGAGGAAGACACGAGTAACCAAATGATTGTACGGCAGGTTTCCCCCTTCTGGGATTAGGACATTAAATATAAATGAAGAGGAATAATGAAGATAATGAGGGTTTGGCAGTGGGGAAAGTCACCTTCTTTACCTCTTAATAATTGAATGCCAGTCAGGTATTCTTTTGAATGTTGGGATCGACTGGTGATTTTTTTCCCCCATTTAACCACTGTGAAGTGAACTGAAAGTCAGGGCTAGAAAATGCGGATTTCTACAAACATTACAGAATGGAGAATCTTTACTTCCTTGATAGCAATACTGTTGCTAAAAACAGCACTATGCTGTGACAGCAGCAGGCGAATCAGATTGAAATAGGGGAAGTACGATCAGACTACTGCCTTTGGAGGGCCCTTTTGTTGGAAGGGAGCACATTACGCTTACAAGATAAATCATCCAGCTACGCAGCCAGCTTAGACTGTGTACAACCAGATAACGTTGCCAAGGAAACCCTCCGGAAGAACCAATAAGCACCCTTCCCATCTTCCCTCCCTCAGCCCTCCTGATCAGTGCAAACAATAATACCTTGAGCAGGCAAATGGGAGCTGGTGAGGTAGGCAGCACAAATCCCCAGGTGCTTCACAAACGCCAGTCATCTTTCCTGTGAGTGAGAGAGAATTAATACCAGTCATTTTCCAATGAGTGAGTAGGGTGAAAAAAATAATGCCAGTCGTTATCCACACTGTGATTCTATAGGGAGAATGAGTTCCAGTTTTTCTCTGTGAGGGAGAATTAATGGCGGTCTACTCCCTTCATGTGAGGGAGGAAGGAGACTTAATGCCAGTCTTTTTGCTCTCTGTGAGTGAGAAGGGAGACTTAATGCCAGTCTTTGCTTTCTGTGAGAGACTATTAACACCAGTCTTTTTCCTCGGTGATGTAGGAGAGTGAATAATTAATTCCAGTGTTCCAGTCTCAGAAAGGATGGAAAATGAGTTTGAGTGAGCAGGGAGAATTAATGACAGTTTTTTTATTTCTGTAAGTGAGGGGATATAATCAACGCCAATGAGTATCAACGACAATGTTTTCCTTGATGAGTGAGGAGGGGGAAACACTATTTTTGCTCTCTGAGTGAAAGGAGAATAATACCAGCCTTTTCCCTCTGTGAATGAGGATGTAGAATGATACCAGCCTTTTCCCTCTGAATGAGGATGCAGTCTTTTTCTTCTCTGTAAATAGGAGACAGAGTAATACCAGTCTTTTCACTCTGTGAGGGATGCCATTACTTTCCAGATTTGTAAGGAGGTAGAATTTGAGTTTGGAATGAGAGAAGGCATTTAAACAAAACATGTTAGAGAGAACGAGGAATGTATAATTAATTTATCATACATTTAATGAGAAAGAGATTCATAAACATAGACAACATAAGTCTATAAATCCAATCCACAAGACCGATACTAAAGGCCTTTGGTGATTAATGTTGGGAACACTCGTAAAAGTCTCATCATTACGCCAGTAGATACAGTACATCTACAGGGACTATTACGATGCTGATGACACTAGATATATCACAGAGAGCTAAACCAACCCAACGCATAGCCCCAGTGTGTGTGACAGTAATCGTGATTAGTGAGCCAACAGCACCAGTCATTAGGACCCATGATTGATTTCAACAGCGACAGCAGATCAGATCAATGCTCTGGGGTCCTATCCATTAACAGACACCCAATTATAGCTATGAACGTCCTGCTTCACAGCAAGTAAGTGCTCTACAGTGGTTGGTTTATTGGCCACCAGTCAAACGATTTGCATGCTCACAGGCACAACAGACTCTCTGAGCTATTGATCCAGACATCCATAGATCACAATCACGACGACAAAGAAATACCGACTCACTGGCCTTGTGGTCAGTTATCAGCCCAGACAATAGACTGGTGGTTCGATATCTAGCTGATACGGAAAAAGGTAAAAATGGGACCTGTTGTTTCTGTCATTGTCATTCAGGGTTACAGAGAAGGATTGGTGTTAAAGCCTAGTGATGGACCTGTCTGGGTTGACATCAAGCAGCCTCACTAACATGCGATTGGCTCATCCCATGAGCTCTGGCACACACACACACACACACACACGCCAAGGCTTTAATATGGCTTCTTAAGAACTCATACTGTGTTCAGGCAGGTTAAACATGGACTTTTTAGCACAATCCCAAACATGACTGATCCAGTTGTCTGTTGTCAGTTTTGTTTGGGATATTACTGAAATGTTCATGTTTAACATGACTGATCCATACAATGACCCTAACATGTGTAACCGTTTGTTGTCAGTTTTGTTTGGGATATTACTGAAATGTTCATGTTTAACATGACTGATCCATACAATGACCCGTACATGCATTTAATCTTGTTGTCTAATCAGTTAAGCTGCCATTTACAACTCATTTGTACATTGCCGACTTGCTTTGACTCTCAATGCAGTCAATCGCCAAACACATTGACGAAGGCAAGAAAGTTCCAATGTAATTGGCTCAGAGCCCAATGAAATGTTAACAGTCAAAGTTCAGTGCTATACAGCACACGAAACGTGAAGATCATTGCAGATCGACCATCACCATAAATGTAGGCGCGTTCCCTTGAGTCACTATTGAACCACACTTCGGCAATAATGATTCAATTGATCTCAGGGAGGATGTTGACTGTGGAGCTACATCAGCCATTTGACAGAGGACATGTGGTAAAAGGAAAGTCCACCATGCAGCCAGGAATAACAAGAAGTCAGTAGAATTGAAGGACAAGGGCATAAAACATTGATCCATTACTACACTAGTCAAACCAAAGCAGCAGCCTGTCCTACGTTAAAAGTATGACACAATTACATGGTACATTCTAATTTAATCTGAGCAACTACTCACTACCATGTGACAAGAGCAAGTCAGTGCAGCTAAGTTCTATAATGTGAATCAATCAGGTATGTAACAGAGTGTTTCTGTTGAGAACTCAGCTGGGTTTAAATTGTTGTGCCTCTGTGTTTCATTGATTAATTACAGTCATTATGGGGTTGGAAGGTCTCCTGGCGTTAGAGGTGAAATCCACTTTGTGATTAAGAACAATCACAGTGCAAGTCTGCAGGAGGTAAACCAGGGCATCTGTGAACAGACAGTCCAGCTTCCAAGAGCTGAATGGAAAAAGGCACTTACAGACAAAGTCAACAGTGGCGGCAGTAAAATACTAAAGGCTTAAGAATGCACATTTTAAAAATTTTATTATTTAAAAATACAGCACAAAAAATACACACACAAGAAATAAAAGAAAACAGGCTTGATCGCACAATGTGCAAACAAACCTCAAAAGAATCTCCATATAATATTAGTACATTTGTTTTTAAAGCTACAGTTTATATCATGTTAGTATTATTTGTCACTATTACTTCTGATTGGGGACTACCTCCCTAATGGATATTTAGAGTTTGTCAGCCGGTGAAAGTCTACTCTAGGAAAATACTCTATGAGAAAACCATTCAAACAGTACAGACCCCCACATACACCTTAAAGAGAGCGGACTGGTTTTCCACTCTTGTGGTGCAGGGGTTCGGCTTGCCAGGAGGCCATGGCTGCTGTCCCCTGGGGTTGGACCTGCCAGAACAACAAGCACGGGGCCAAGATGGTGAGAGCTCAACGCTGCCCACCTGCAATTCATCATTACACACGCACACACAGTCAATAACCACAAGTATATTATTTAGAATGCACGCTATTGCTTCATTTAGCTAATCCGGATATTGAAAGCGGGCTACAGTACCAGAGGAGCCATCCTAAATCTTGGAGACTACACCCTCTACTGAGATGAGAGCCAGCGATCATGTTTCAGATGTCTGTTAACCAGGCAAACCACTTCAGATCATCATCCTACACAGGGCAGTAGTCATTGTGGTGGGATTGTTACGAGGGATAGTGTTACTGTTACAGCATATGTACACATACAACCAAATCCTTCATTTAGAAAAATGGAATACATAAAATAACGCATTTCAAATCAAAACAAAAAATGTCAATAAGTAATAAAATAACAAAGAGCGAAAAGAAAACAATAACTCTCAAAAATGTATGTCAGATAGGCAGACATTTTCACTGGGGTAGTAAAGCAATTAACCAACACTCTGTCCAAATGCTGCAAAACAGTTTTACAGAAAATCTAGACGCATGGAAAATAGATCGGTTATTTTGCCTGCTGTTGGTCCAGTATATTAGCCAGGTAGCCATATATGTACAACAGCAGGTGACATAACCTCCATATACAGTCCTTAACAGTGATAGAAGAGTACGCCTGTACAAAGTGAGCAAAGATTCACAACATTTCTCCCGATGTTCCACTGCCATCTGGGCAGCCATGCCGTAATCTCACATCGCAACTAACATGGATTATGGACATAGGGGAAAAACATTGGACAATCTGGATTTGAAGATTTCCCTTTACCATTGGTCACACATTGTGGCCTGTTTGGACTGTTAAGGTATTATGAATTATAGAATTGCCTTTGGTGATGGGACATTCCATATTTTTAGGGTAGAAGGTCAAGCAAGTATGTTTTTGTAGATACGGGATGAAGTCCCTCAGAGAGAAGGGGCTAAGTGTATGTCTGAGAGATCGGGACAAGGCACAAAAATGTCATGTCAAACAGAGTAACACAGCATCTGGGCTGGGCAGTACAACTATCTGGGGTTGGACTAGAGGAACCAGCATATAGTGACTGAGTACATGACATGGAGCCTGGGTATGACACACGTTAGTGTTCTCCTGTCACGCAGTCATCTGTTCACTTCATATTACACACATCCTTTTAGATATAATGTAACATTCTATAGAGTACATACAAAGATAAATCCTTCATTTAACCTTCATTAATGAACCATTTAAAACTACAAAAATATATATACTGATTCCCAGAAAGACTTCCAAATAAATGACATTTTAATACGTTTAGGTTAGATGTGAAACCGTTAAAACCAAGCATGGTAAAAAAAAATGTGGGGACACCGATTGCTTCACATGGGATGTTCATCTCTTTCTACATTTGACCATATTTAAAGCCTTTCTGTTCTTGAGGTTGATTCCACAAACATTTCTGCTAAAGAAAATTGGTCGTCACATCACTTGTCATTGACAAAAAACTACATGTTAAATAATGATCAAAACACACTCATGTTACAATGTTGTTCCTGAATACTATACTGTGCAATGAAAACATATGTTTGCATACATTTGTTTCTGTTGTATTTTAGCTGGTTTGGTGGTATTCAGGTATGTTAGGCTGGTTTGGTGTTATTCTGGTGTATTATAAACTGGTTTGTTATTCTGGTGTATTGTAAGATGGTTTGGTGGTGTTCTGGTGTATTGTATGCTGGTTTGGTGTTATTCTGGTGCATTATAAACTGGTTTGGTGGTATTCTGGTGTACGTTATGCTGGTTTGGTGGTATTCTGGTGTACTGGTTTGGTGGTATTCTGGTGTATGATAAGATGTTATTTGGTATTCTTGAGTATTATAAGATAGTTTGGTGTTATTTGAGGGTATTATAAGCTGGTTTGGTTGTATTCTGGTGTATTACAAGATCGTTTGGTGTTATTTGGAGGTATTATAAAATGGGTTTGGCTGCGTGTGAACGTCGAAACATAAAATATCCTTAGACACATTGACAACAGACCATGTAAATGTGACCACAATTTTCTCAAACAAAACATCATCTAAAATTTTTGAGGGATCACATACGAGAATAGACCTATTGAAAATAAAGCCACATGTAAACATATGCAAATGTACCCTTAAATGGGCCAATGCCAGAGATGGTTAATAATAGCGTAGTGTTATTGCTGCTGTCCTGTTAACATGGAATGTGTGTTGGAGGAGGGGTGTCCTCCAGGGAGGGGTGTCCTCAGGGGGATGAAGGGCCCAGGGGGATGTGGGGCCTGGTGGCGGTCAAACACAATCACATATGATTGATCAGTGAAGCATACCCTTCATCACCCCATGCTTCCACACATTGCCTGTTCTAGGAAAACCACAAAAGTAAATAATCCACCAATCACAAGACGAGTTGGCTCAAACTCCGCCCTCCAGTGTCATTAGCCAACACCACCCCAAGAACAAGCTGGACTTCAAACGGTCAACAGTCAAATTTACAAGCTGACCCAACTGCTCCTAGAAATGACAAACACCAACCATTGTCAAACCAAAGAAATGGGCACATTTAAAAGGTAACTTGGCAAGTAAAGCAACTTAGGTTTGATCAGAGACACAATTTGTTAGATATTTAAAAAAAATATGTTTAAAGAAGTGAACTGATTATAGATATATCTGGCCATTGTGGCCATTCCATAAGAAGACAAGTGAAATAAAAGTGTTTCCCCACCCAAGAAACATACACATAGCACAAACACAAACAGCACAGCAGTAATATTGTACACAGTACACAGTTCACACCATAGGCCAATCAGTGACCTAGGTCTGCTCACCTCTCTACAGACAGGATTTGATTGGGGGGAAAAAACATTACGCATTCAACTATTTACAAAACCTTCGTTAATTGACCATTAAAATGCAACCACCCTTGAAGATCCTTTTTTGTATGTTTGTTAAATAGTTCAATAAAATAAATTCATCATAGCATGTGATGTTGTTTTTTGTCCTTGGTAAATAGTTGATGGCGAGTCTGGCGTGGTACAGTAATTCCTCCTCTCTGGCCAGGGTCCCCCAGTCTCTTCCCCCATCTCTCTGCTACACGATGGAGCCATCCCTGTTCTGGGCAGGGATCATGACAGCGATTCCTCCCATGCGGCTGAGGTTGGGACCACCCACCTTGACGTTGACAGGTGGAGGCAGGGGGGCGTGGCTGGGGGGCCTTTCATAATCCTCCACAGAGGGGATCTTGTCGTACTGGGGTTTGAGGGCGTACTCATGCAGGTTAGACGGGGACATGGAGCCCAGGGAGGACCGCTGACTGCCAACACTGGTGAATGAGCGGGCAGTGGAGACGCGACTCTTCGGAGGGGGGACGTCCTCTCTGAGGGAAAAGACGACAGTTAAAGACGGCAGCCAATAGGGCCGCCAACACAGACAGAGAAAGTGCTGTGACAGAACAAGGAAACACAAAGGTGAATGAGTGAGAGATAGATGAGTGTGTCAGACAGAAGTGAATGTCCGAAAAACAGACAATAAATGAGATAGGCCGAAAGAAGAGGGTGAATAATGAATTGACAAACAAGGGTGAAAGAGAGAAATGGAAAAAAAGAACGAATAAGACAGTCAGACATAAGGAGGTGAATCAGACAGAATGGACACAGATATAACTGCGCTAGCTGCAGCCCACTCTACGTTGAATAAGGACTCTCACCCACCCCTCCCTGAGCAATTAACTGTAGGAACTGTAGTAACCAACGATAATCCATTAAAGAGCTCAATCAAACTGAGCCTGAGGGACAGTGGCTTTGAATATGGTAGTAAATGAACGCTGGGCAGCTGACACAGTGCTCATTGGGCTAATCCTTTTACAGCACCACTGTGCCGCTATGCGGCACGAGACTGTGTTGAGGCTAAGGACAGAGAGAGACGGTGCGGGAGAGAGACGGCGCGGGAGAGAGACGGACACAGGGAGGGGATCTGTGCTGTGTGAATGGAATGCTGTATCCATAGGGGTGGGGTCTGGGGGGGAGGTCAGGCACAGGATCTACAGAATAAACAAAGCTCCCAAACTGATTACCACAGGGGTTTATTTGAAAAAAGGGGAAAAAGAAAAACCGCTGATGGGGCTACAACTGTTTATGCTGGCCTTTGGCAATGTGTGTGTGTGTGTGTGTGTGTGTGTGTGTGTGTGTGAATAGGTGCAGGGGCCAGGGGAGGTGATACATGACACCTACCCAGTTGGTTTGTTTTGTCTCAACTTCTAAACCATTATAGACAATGTTACCTCCTGTTAGACAACTTTTACATGAACCTAAGAAGCTGAACGTCAGTATGTGGGCCATGTACTCAAATCGAATATAATGTATAATATGGAGTCAGTACCTGATCTCATAGGAGATCTCCTTCTCGTACTTCTTCTTGTAGCGGGCGCGGCAGCAGCAGAAGAGGATGATGGCGATGATGATGAGGACCAGGAGAACAGCGATGATGGCTCCGGCTATAATACCAGCCGTGTTGGGGGCTAACACACACACACACAGATACACACACACACACACACACACACACAGATACACACACACACACACACACACACACACACACACACACACACACACACACAGATACACACACACACACACACACACAGATACACACACACACACACACAGATACACACACACACACACACAGATACACACACACACACACAGATACACACACACACACACACACACACAGATACACACACGGACATTCACAACCAATTAAACATCTCTCACACAATCTTCCAGATCATTAAAACACTACTGTGACTGACAGACGGACTGAACCACGGACTCACGAGGGGTGATGTCCAGCTGTAGAACACACTCATCCATGCCCACTCGGTTCTTGGCTGTACAGCGGTAGGTTCCAGAGTAACTGTTAGAAGCATTCCGGATGTTCATACTGCCTCCAACGGGATCTACAAACAGATGAGATGGGAAGGTGTAACCACATTCTGTTTTAGAAAACATAAACTTCCAGGAAAACCACAACCTGTGTGTGTGTTACCTAACAGAGCAGAGGCAGGCAACAGTTTGCTGTCGCTGGTCTTTTCCCAGGTATACTGCAGGGGGATGGTTCCTTCTGTGGAGACACACTTCAAAACCACGTCCTTACCCACCTGGGTCGGGCCCTCAGCATAGCATCTGGGTTTAGACGGCTTCACTACGAGGGGACAAAAAGATGGGTTATTAAATGGCAGTTATTCATGTCATAATAAAGACTCTCCTGACTTAATACTGCGCAGTCCCCTGGCTAGGCATCGTGTTTGTGTGTGTGTGTGCACACATGTGTAGTGTGAGTGTAACCCCGTTGAAGCATTCATCAGCGTAATGAGAGCAGTAATCAGGGTAATTGATACAGCTGCTGTCATTACAGGTGCTGTCACTCAAGATAATGAAGATCAGTGACACACACTCACCCATTGTAGACATGTCTGGAAGCCACGCTAACAGCTAACGGCTTCTCGGGCCGTTATCATGCCGATATCTGATAACGGCCTGAGAACGGGACACCACAATCAAAACCAGGCTAGATCCAGTTCAAGGCAAAAATGAACAAACCGATTGAAGTCTATCCATCTCTTGTAGGAGTTACAATGATCATAGATTCAAATTCTGAATACTTCTCTGTTTAGAAAGCAGGATTGGTGCTGTGGTTTTTGTGTAATTCATGGAGCGCTGACATCATGGTTTGATAATAGACACTGTCACAACAATACCCCAAAAAAGGAAAAGAGACAGACACAGGGACAGAGAGAGTGAAAGAGACAGAGACACACAAAGACACGAGACAGAGAACGGATCACGGCCAGTGGCTTAGCAGAAGACTCATGTGGATTCACAGCAGACAGCACAGTCCTTTAGGACACTGCAGCCCATACTAATCTAAAAGACAGATGTCCCCACACACTGTATGGGTGCAGACAGATATGACATTTTATACGGTGAAATTCAACTTGACCAATCTCTGCCTACATATATATCGCCTCCTGTTTAAAACGGGCAGAAGTTTCATCTAGTCAGATCTAAAAATACATTTGAAATTTTGCAGGGTACAAATGTCTTTGTGTGGTTTGGGAAATATATGGACGTTTTTGAGATGTGCTTGTTCGTGGTAATGTAGTATAATTGAAACTCGTATTGGCTGTGCATGGCTATATGGAGCTCCTGACTGGACAGCCTATGTACATCAGGGAGACATTAGGGAGATTGATGACTAGTGGTGGACCACTGGCCCGTGGCTATAAGGAAGCAAGCCCGAAAACAGAGAGAGACAGGGGAGACTAGTCAGGGCTGATTGGTTGTTTGGGTATGTCAGAGACAACCTAAAACAAGTTAGGGGAAAAAATGGTGATTGGTAGGTTGGAATTAAGGCAAAAGAGATTGTTGATGTGAGATCTAGGCAGTGACACTGATTGGTTGAGAGCATTGCTGACATGCCTGTCCAGTCAGCTTTACTTTTGCAGGTGTACTCTCTCTTCCAGTTATCTTCAAAGTCCATCTTTAACCCAGCATAAACCACACACACACAGCTTCAAAAGTTACCAGCACTAAGGAAAGACAGCTGTGTGTGTGTGTGGGTGTGTGTCCGCCAATGCTCTGTGGGATATTTACTTTCTGGTGACGAGATGGACCTGAAGGTAACCTAGTTATGTTCCTCACCTAGTCACTCTGACCCACTCTAGAACAGAAATACCTCTGCCCCCGCAAGTCACTATAGACCAGGGTTGCACCATTTAGGAAAAATATTCAATCACAATTTTGCTGAACATCGTAACGATGATTATGTGTCTTGGAAGTAAATAGCATAGAAGTCTTTGCTTGCTTTTTTATTCCTTCACTGGGCTATGATTTCAAAAATAGCATTTTAGAAGTGAGGTTAGATGCTTTTGAAACATGCACATGTGCATATATATATATACATAAAGCAGTATTTTCTCGCTGTATCAAGAAATGTTAGTAGAGAGTCCTTGAAGCTGAAACTCTTAATAACACTGCTTTTGTATGTGGGACAATATCGCAGTGCCACTCGCTAGTTTAAAACAGACAACTTTGCTGGGAATAGCAATTTGAAATCAAAAATCAAGCATTTGAACAAAACACTGACAATAGTCAAGAAACAAAAAACCTTCTGGGGCAAATAAATTCACATTTCATGACAGAAATACTTGAACTGAAATGCTAACACAGAGTTTTACTTTGCTATGAAGCCTCATTTACTTTTTTTGAGAAGGCGAAGATTTGGATATTGCACCCCTCGTTTATAGACATATCAGCTGTCTCCGACCCAAGAGAAATAAAACTGCATTGCTCCTTAGAAGCTTCTTCCAGGGCTAATAGTAAAAAGGGTTTACTGATGGAAATAAACCACTAAAAAGATGTGTTATGGAGTCAACATCCTGGCTAAATATAACACCAGTGGATCATGTCACAACACCAGTTTCTCAAAAGAGTTCTGTTCTTAGCTGTGAAAACAATCAGGCTACATTCAGACACACAGAGTGACAAAGCCATCATCAGTGCAGGTTGACAGTATGACACTCTACATATGATTAAAGATGTCAGCACACATATTGCTTGTCATATGGAAACACGCTGACTGGTTTAGTTCAAGCTGAGATTTAGTTCAGAGTGAACCTGAGTCATCAAGCAGCAATACATGGCAGGTCTGTTGGCACAAGGAGGGAAGGGCATTGTGTTTAGCAGCTGGCTTACTAATATCGTTACTGTGAAGACTTTGTTCATTTCATAGCCAGTGTGAAGTATGACAAGAGCGTAGGCCCAATCACTCCGCATTTGTTAGCAAAACCAATAACAACAATTGTGGTGACAATATTGTCATTGTAATAACATTTACAGAGTTCTAAAATATTTATTTTTCTGTTCACATTTGTAATGGGAACATATGGCCCTAACAAAGATTAGTCCTAACAAACTAGTCACATGGAATAATCGTTAAGTTATCAAAAATGAAAGCTGTTTCTGGTCATTGTATTCACGCTGGAACCAAGTGAAAGCAAATGAGAGCTCAATGACACCTAACATTCTTTTTTAAATGTTTGTTTATTTTACATAGAATTGTGGACAGTGAAGATTATTGGAAATGTTGTAGTATGTTTGGGAAGTGTAAAGTACAGTCCAATGGGTTTTGAGGTATTTGGTGACATCTTAGTACATTTACATTTTGCGCATTTAGCAGACGCTCTTATCCAGAGCGACTTACAATAAGTGCAGGCATTTCACATATAGCTAAAACACACATCAAAAAGGCAATACGTACGTTGTTCCTGGGTGGGTGCAGGCGGAAGTGCTAGAGATAGAAGGAGTGCTAGGAGAGGAGGAATGGGTGATAATCGTAGAGGAATGATTCCGTAGTGGAGTTTCGAACAGGCAAGAGTTGTGGAGCTCCATTCATGGAGCTACTGGAGGTACAGTTTGAAGAGGAATGTTTTTAGACGTTTTTTGAAGATTTGTAGAGTCCGATGATCTGATCGCCAGAGTGGAGTTGTTCCACCATTGCGGGGCAAGCATGGAGAACAATTTAGACTGAGCTGATCGGGAGTTGCTAACCCGTAGGGATGGCACTACCAAGAGGCCTGAGGTGGCAGAACGAAGTGCTCGCGTGGGTGTGTATGGCATGATTAGTGACTGGATGTAGGAGGGGGCGGTTCCTCTTACTGCCCCATAGGCTAGCACCATGGTTTTGTAGTGGATGCATGCTTCGACCGGGAGCCAGTGTAGTGTGCGGAACAGCTGAGTGACGTGGGAGAACTTTGTAGATGGGAAGTTAAGTGTACACTTCAGAATTTATCCTGCTGCAGCCTAGACCAGCCCTTTGTTTCTCCACACTCCTATTCCCATCACTCTGGTACAGGTTTATCTACCTAAGCTCTTCATTTAACTCCAAGCTAACCTTGTTTACCAGTGGATTCCGTCTTGTAGTAAACCCTATGAGGTTAATAATGACAAAAGCACAGATTGTTTGAACTGGAGAAAAGGTTGAATCCTGAGAAGAGTAAAGAATGGAAAGACATCGGTGTCTGCATTTCTGGGAAGTGTAGGCAAAGGAGAGGAAATGGCTACAACCCCATGTTTGAGTAACATCAAAATGTCTGTTTTTCTGTAGCCTTATCTGATCACAAAACGACACACCCGTATTTAAAATATCCTCCTGCGGCGTCCCACTCACCCACGTGGTTTAGTCCTTCAACCCGACACACCCGTCCATATCCGATAAATTCTTGAAAAACAGAGTTGCTTCTAACAACCCCAATACTTTAGCAAAGATAAATACCTTTCATTACAGATATTTACGAGAAACAATGGAATTGGCCACAATTTGTGTTATGTAATGGGGCAAAGAGTGTGCCATTTAGTGCTATATAATACATGTGTGGGGCAGTTCACTGTACAGAGTTCACTTCCATGATTTAGGCAGTAACGGCGGCTACACTATACGGCTCAGCAAGTTTTAGACTTGTTACAGAATATGGACGAACTGGAATCGGATGCCTTTGGATTTTTTGCATTCCCCGGTGGAGAGGAGACATGTCAGGGTGGCGGGACTGGTGGTGGCTGCCAAACAAAAAGGCAACTTGTGTGTGGGAAATTAACTCCAACACTGATTACGGTTTGCATCGCCTCTTTACATGTAAATGTGAAAGATGTTACTTGAAGCCCACTAATTATTCTAAATTAAACCAAACTTATGCTGTGTGGGATGTTTCGACAGTGGGATGTTGCTTTGGCTATTGTATACAATACATCTAAATGAATTGTGTTTTTATGTAATGTAATCAAGCATTCTAACCTAATAGAATTGGAATTAACGCTGAGAGCAATTTTCAACTTTATATAAAATTTTGTTATTATTTTTCTTGATGCTTTGACAGTGAAGCGTACATAAGTTTGTAGTTTAGAACTTCCCTGATGCCGCTTCATCCCATACATTACCCAGAAGCGACAGGACAATATTTATGTCAGGAAAAAGCGTATGAAGGTAAAACAGCGACATACGTTTTTTTCTTGTAATACGTTTTTTTCTTTTGAAAATAGTTTTGTACATAGGTTCTTTCTTGAAATTCGTTTTTTTCTTTTGTAACTAGTTTTGTAGATAGGTTTTCTTTCTTGTAATAGGTTTTGTCACTAAAATTCCACTAGCAACAGTGACAAAAGTTTTTCTTTCTTGTAAATCAGTCTGTGCCCAAACGTTTCACTGCGTTTCCAAACAGAAACCCCAAACGTATTCTGACCAATGAACGGATAGCTATAGCGTGGCGCTTTAAACTTCAACCAATCGTTACTCCTAGCAAAGAGAAAAGCCATGGCTCGGCATGGCCAGCATCTGTTACCTAAAGTAAGTTTTCGAATATGTAAAACTTACTTTCATGTCCATGCAGTATTAAATAAAATAATATTTTCATTACTACTGCATGGACATGAAAATAAGTTACGATTGGTTGAAGTTCAAAGCGCCACGCTAAGATAGCTATCCGTCGTCAGAATACGTTTGTGGTTTCTGGATGATATCCAACAGGATGATATCCAATTCATGCTAACTCAATATTGCCTACAATAAGTACAATTTATTTGGTTTAATTTAAATTAACCAGTGTGGTCATTTATCTTTAAATTTGCTTTTCCTGTGATGGTTTTAACAGAAAAAAATATGAGGGATAAAGCAAGCATATCTAGTAGCATTCCTAAAAGGAGCTTTCTGTAGGTTGATCGAATGCTTCAAAAACATTTTTTAAGTGCATCCGGTTCAAATGACCCACTTCCGGTGCTTCTAGTGTCAAAATGTCCTCCTGTGGAGTCACTCACCCATGTGGTTTTGTCTTTCAACCCGATACGCCCCTATCTAAAACTCACCCATGACAGTCACCAGGATCTTCCTGCTACCAAAGCCCGGAGCCTTCTTCACCCTACATTGGTAGGTGCCGGTGTCACTAGCCTTCAGCCCGGTCAGGTTGATGGAGGCGTCACCATTCTTCGGGTCGGGTGAGTTGAAGTGAACTCGGCCCTTTAATGCAGGGTAGTAGTCCTCATAGGCCCGGTCCCCAGAGTACAGAATTACCTAGAGGGGCAGAAAAACAACCAAGGCTGAGTGAAAACAATGTGTGTCAATGTGTTATATTCCAATCATCTTCAGGGTCTATTTTGCCCTTTCCAAGCTGCGGAGATGAGCTATGACATGGAACAAAACCCTAGGAGACAAATCAAAACATTATGTGAAGAAAGAAGAGAAAAAAACAGTGTCCAACAACTGCCAGAGAAGCAGACAGACAGAAAGCAGAGAGGCAGACAACAGCCACAGAGGCAGACAACAGCCACAGAGGCAGACAACAGCCACAGAGGCAGACAACAGCCACAGAGGCAGACAACAGCCACAGAGGCAGACAACAGCCACAGAGGCAGACAACAGCCACAGAGGCAGACAACAGCCACAGAGGCAGACAACAGCCACAGAGGCAGACAACAGCCACAGAGGCAGACAACAGCCACAGAGGCAGACAACAGCCACAGAGGCAGACAACAGCCACAGAGGCAGACAACAGCCACAGAGGCAGACAACAGCCACTTAGTTTTTCTCATTACGAATGGACAGTTGGCTAGTTGTCCAACTGCTCAGATAAAGAGCCTGGTTGTGGAGCTAAGAAAGTGCAGCGAAGCCAAGGCTGTGTAGCTAAGCAACATCTTGTACATATTAGCCAGGTGATCTGTAACACATTCCACCGGGATCTCAGGGGAGTATCGGAGCCTGCAAACCAACTTCAATGAGATCAAAACATAGGCAGCTTAAAACAACAGAAGGGTGGAAATTAAACTGCCTGAGGCTTCGAGGACGAGACAGGCAGCACACACATTTGTCTTGTTGATATCACCTAAAACAAAGTGGCTCAGAAAAATTCTACAAAAAATTAGAAAATGGGAAAAACACACTTTGGTGATGAAATCTCACTAACTAACAAGGAATGAAAACATTTGGTTCACCAGTCACAGTGAGAGTAAGTAAGATCAATAACATTTGGTTCACCAGTCACAGTGAGAGTAAGTAAGATCAATAACATTTGGTTCACCAGCCACAGTGAGCGTAAGTAAGATCAATAACATTTGGTTTACCAGTCACAGTGAGAGAAAGCAAGATCAACAAACTGGGAGTGACATTTTCATCTGCTCCTTAAAGGGCAGGAGGTTACAGAAATAATGGAACTAGCCTCCACTTGCTTGAAGTTCACTCTACCTTATTAATCTAATGTCATTGCAAGTAAGAGAAGTACACGTAAATATGATATTATAATGGGGATGCATCCTTTAACACTCCACTCTGTTAAAGCTATTACAACATGTGGTTGAAATAGCACAACTATCATGCTGTCAGAAATAATAAAAAATAGATGTCATCACAGTCTGTTAGCAATGGCTCCAGTTGTGTTTGGAGAAGAAACAACTTTTTAACAATATAAGAGATGAATGTGTTGTACCGAATGTGCTAGCTGTTCGGTCTCATCAAACAAGGAAAGTTATAAAGATGCTTGAGCCCCAGGGAACACATTTGTCTTCACAATATTTGGCCAACAGGTTTACAGCCATAGCTACAAGAGAACTTTTCAGCATTGTTGAAACCTGTTGTCTAAAAAGCATTAAAAGAACATTAATACAACACAGCTTAGACATAACATTCGTGTGACCCAACTTGACACGTGTATTTGTGATCGGCATAATGCTGCGCTTTTTATAAAGCGCATACATGTACATCTCAGAGGTTTCGAGCGAGTCACTGTTCCGCCACGCAAGTACACACTGTTTAATACATTTACTGATCTAGATAGTCACTTTATTACAATTATATTAACATAAATAATGCATGGATGAAACATTGGGCACCTAAAGTTTTTGGACCGTTGGAAAGCCTGGGACCAGTTACATTTTCCTTAAAAATACATTTGAAATGTTTGTTGTTCGAAATTGCCAGTTCATGGAAATGCTATTACTAATAATTAAACACATGGTAAACTACCGGTAGTTATATTTAGTTGGACCAACAGGTCTGAAGCCTAAGATAGTAATGCTGTCTTCCTATTCATACATCATGGAAGACATAAGTTCACCCCAATAATGAACCACCAGTACAAGAAAGATAATATGTATTTCAGTCCTGATTGGTCAATGTGAGATGTGCTCAGACTTAACTAGTTGAAAAGTAGTCATTAGTGAGAACTAATAGGTAGTGTCAGGAAGTAGTTTAGGGTGCTGAAGTGAAGACCTTCATTATACCGCAGCATCTGGAGGAGCACCAGGAAGAGGAGCAGGGGGATAACAACAGTTATGTTATTCAAACAGAGCAATTTAAGCAAGATGTAATGGTCAGGTGACTGCCCCACACGGGAGGAGAGGTGCTCATTTGAGAGGCAAAACACAGTGGCGTCAACTGTGTACACTATACTCAATGTCCCGGTCAGACGGACCGTGGCGTTGCCCTGTCTTTGGAAAAGGCTTTTCTCTTGACTCTGCCTGAAACGAAAGAGGTGTGGCTAAGAACTAGGCAGCAAATGAATTGTCATGGAAGAGCAGAGGTTCAGGTTAACCATGTCAGACTGTCAATAAACAAAAATTCTGTGCTTTCTTCAAGGACACAAACATTTATCAGCTCACCAGGAATGTTAGGCAGCTAGATTCCATTCTGTTCTCCCAACAACCACACAACAAGAGGAAATGACAACTCACCATGCATATTTTATCAAGAATTTTCATTTTCATATTTAACAATAACAAGTGTAACTAATCAGTATTGTACGGCCAAGTGTCTATTACAGTGGACATGGGAGAGACAGAATGTCTTTATATCAGGCCAACAGAAATATAAGTGCATTATCTGTAAACCAGAGGCTCACTAAAGCCTGATATGCCAAACAAACAGACCAAATCCCAGGTATTTAAATGGAGTGCTTGATGTAAGTGGTGAACAGCTTTCTTTATTCTACATGTGTGAGTGTCTAATACAGGGACTCCTAGGGAGTGGAGAGCATGTTACAAACCTCACAGACAAACACAGTCAAGGAGACAAAGAGAGCGGCAGACAATGGACTTGTCCTCTGCTCTCCACCCCATCCACAACTTCCTTCGACTCCCCATTTTCTCCCCGCCCGCCACCTCCCCAATCAGTCTCCCCCACCCCCCACCTGCTGTCTGTCTGTCCAGTAGTCCGGTCTGTAAAGCCCAGCCCTGTTCTTCCAGCACTAATCCTACTAGGCATTGTCACATATACTAAACCAGCCCAGCAGCCACTGGACTTAACAGGCCATTAATTACTGATAATACACATGACATCACCCCATCAGGGTCTGTGTGTTTGCGTGTGTGTGTCTATTCATGTACAGACTATCCCCTATGTAATATCTACATGCTCCAAGGAACATCAAAACTTGGCTGTTTTAAATGAAAAAAAACAGTCATGTGAGATAACTGTGGCTCATGTTAACAAGTCGTAACAGTTAGTGGCGCACAAGCCATAAAAACCACAACAAAGCAAGCAATGAAGCTGAACCAGCATTTGGGATATTCTAACAGGATGTCTACAAATGAATGTACTGTAGCCAGAGAGAAGATCAACCGCAACAGGAAAACCACCCCCACAGGATTCTAGTTAAATCTTGGTCCAAGCCAAGCAATGGAATATAATGTTGGCTCTATGATAATAGAAGCATCATCTCCGTTTGGGAGGAGGGTCATCGCCCCTCCAAATGCATCAGTGGTTCCAGTTCTAAATATAATAAAGTACTGTAGGTCAGAAACAAATTGGGTTCTCCTGAGGCACTCTTGACAATGAAGATAGAGGAGAGAGAAGGGCTGGGACTGGAGCACTGCCTGGTCTGGTCTGAGCTGGGTTCAAATTAACTGGGTGTCAGGCACGGACGGAGGAAGGGATAGTCAGAGAGAGGAATGTGGGACAATTAATGAAGGGTTCCTGGTCCTGACCCACTTCTAGCATAGACATAAAAGCCACAACCCTATATAACAAAGACATAGAGGAATGCAAAGGCATTGCTAGTAAAGTGGCAGCATAAATCTCTAGAAGAGGAATGGACAGACAGTATCAAGCCCTAGTGCAGTAGTGGAGTGACAGTATTCTTCCTTAGTAGAGGAAAGACAGTTACATTTCTAGTAGAGATATATCTGGTATAAAATACAGTGATGTGTGGTATAACTGTCTGAAATAATAAAACCTAGGGCACTATGATAAACAGTCATGCAGTTGCAGAGTAGAAGCAGATGCACTTTGTTATATTGTATCCCCATAGTCTAGAACAGGCACAAAAGTTGACTGAACAATTTGTCTCCTGTTCACCAAAAAAAAGCAAGAATTGTTTCTGTAAAAGAAGCCCACTTTACACTTTTAAACAAGCTCACTAGTATTTTGCTTAAATAAAAGATCAATGTCAATCCAAATCCCAATGTATTTATATGAAGGGTACCGTTCAATTGACAAAACATCCAAACAGTAAAGCAGTAACTCTGGTGTGGTCATCTACGAAGAAAAACAACATGTACTTGGTTTAGCTAGTATTAAGTACAAGCTTTATGTAAAATCAGACTGTAAACTGGCCATAGCAGCATTGGTTGTTGGAGGACAGGCATACATAATAGTATCGTCAGCATTAGGGCTGCACGATATTGGAAAAGAATTACATTGCAATCACAAATCCTCTCTATGGTTCAGGACACAAAAAATGTATCAAGCAATTATTATAATTATCTAAATGTGTCCCATTACAACGGTCGCATACACTGAACTGTCGAACTGCTGTCCGTGGATGTGTTGCTACGGTGTTTCTATAACTTTTTAGCCATAGACGTTTTCTACTGAATTGCATACAGGAAGCATCACAGTCTAGAGCTACAGCGCTGGTCAAATTACCTTATTCCAGGCACGTTGTCGATTATGTTGACTAATCATTTCAGCTCTTGTGACAGTATAAATCTCAGGTGTCTAGCTCCATGTCCTCAAGTAGGGATGCACGATGATATCGGCACGACATCGGTATCGGCCGATAAAAGCTTAAAATGATCTAAATAGGCAGATATTCATATTTCTGCCGATGAGCCTTGCCGATAGTGTGGCGCGTTTACTATGCGCGCGTGACGACCGTGAACGTAGCATGAACGCCAGCAACTTAAACTACCTACATGTCGGCTGTGTGGAGGTATATAGAGATCTGTAAAACAGTTAACAAACTTGCTATTTGCATAGTTGTAAAGCACAAGTGATGCGAGGAGGCGTAAAACAATACTCGTTCAACACTACAAATATGATTACGCATCTTAAGAGCCGAACGGGAACCCCTCCCCCCTATGACTATGACTACGCTATGGTCACATCACTGCTTTTTGCGGATGATGTGGTCCTGATGGCCTCATCGGTCGGTGACCTTCAGCACTCACTGGATCGGTTCGCAGCCGAGTGTGAAGCGGCTGGGATGAGGGTTAGCACCTCTAAATCTGAGGCCATGACTCTCAGCAGGAAACCGGTGGAGTGCCTACTCCGGGTAGGGAATGAGTCCTTACTCCAAGTGAAGGAGTTCAAGTACCTCTGGGTCTTGTTCGCGAGTGAGGGAACAATGGAGCGGGAGATTGGTCGGAGGATCGGAGGAGCGGGGGCGGTGTTGCATTCGCTTCACCGCACCGTTGTGACGAAAAGAGAGCTGAGCCGAAAGGCAAAGCTCTCGATCTACCGGTCAATCTTTGTTCCTACCCTCACCTATGGTCATGAAAGCTGGGTCATGACCGAAAGAACGAGATCGCGGGTACAAGCGGCCGAAATGGGTTTTCTCAGAAAGGTGGCTGGCCTCTCCCTTAGGGATAGGGTGAGAAGCTCAGTCATCCGAGAGGAACTCGGAGTAGAGCCGCTGCTCCTTTGCATAGAAAGGAGCCAGTTGAGGTGGTTCGGGCATCTTGTACGAATGCCACCTGGGCGCCTCCCTAGAGAGGTGTTCCAGGCACGTCCAGCTGGGAGGAGACCTCGGGGAAGACCCAGGACTAGGTGGAGAGATTATATCTCCACACTGGCCTGGGAACGCCTCGGGATTCCCCAGTCAGAGCTGGCTAATGTTGCCCGGGAAAGGGAAGTTTGGGGTCCCCTGCTAGAGCTGCTATCCCCGCGACCCGACCCCGGATAAGCGGTTGAAGATGAGATGAGAGAGATGAGATCTTAAGAGCCGTCATCCCGAGCAGCACCAATACTTTATGAAAAGTAAGAAGGGAAAAACGCCAGCAAAAACCCATCAGCAGCCTCTACTTCAGTGACAAAGCTAGAATATACAGCAGCGAGCATACAAAGGTAATAGTTTAACGACTAAATCATTGAATGTATTGCTCATGTATTGCCAAGCCGTTCAGCGTGGTGGAACATGTTGGCTTCAGTAGGCTAATGATGTAGCTAGAGCCGTGTTATGCTATTAGCCGCGTTATGCTATTAGCTGTCACTACTGTTGTCGCATTACCTGAACTCCAGAGTGTGTCGACAGTCACATTAGCTTAACCAGTCCTGTTAGCATGTTGAGCCCCAATGCCCAGTGGATGTTGAGCCCCACTGCCCAGTTGCAATTGCATTAAAATTATCAGAATATCGGATATCGGCCAAAAAAAGAATATTGTGCATCCCTATCGTCAAGTCATCCCTGCAGTGTGAACCTCCAGGACCAATCAGAATTGGTTAGGGTTCATACCTGAATTAAAATACCTGCAATACCTCAGTTGAGATGCGCTGAATGCTGATTCGCTCCTTTAGGCCATACGTTCCCTCCATAGTTACTGTTACAACTATGAGGCGAGTATGGAGAAATGACTATCAATAAGGCAAACCTCAGAAAAGTCTTGTTAACAATAAAATCATGGGATGTAAGGTGTTGAGAATCAGAGAACCAGCCCATCACAAATTTGTTTAAATGGAATTTGGTAGGTCAGTCAAATAGATTAGGCAGTCGGATCGAGGTCTGTCAACAACCACACTGTCAACGGAAAAATAAATAAATATGTCAGCAGTGGACATATACTCTAATATTGCTTCTGGAACAACCACGCCTTTTCAGACATGCCACACACGGCAAAAAAACAAAACACACATCCAAACATTCACCATTTTGTCATCTTTCTGGTTGTCAGAGGCTACCAGGCTCCATTCAATATCCAGGGGGCCAGAGTCCTGACTGGCCAGTGTGAACTGGCAGTCCAGCTTGACACTCTGACCGCTGGCCATCTCTATGGACGTGGATCCCTGGGAGGTGATGTCGAGGCCATGGGCTGTACCTGGACACAGACAGAGGAGGAAGCACATTAGCATAATTGTACACGCTGATTGAACAGCACTCTTCACGAGCACCTAGAGGGTGTCCACACATGGAATTACATTGACTCATAATTCTATGAGTTTAATGCTGAAACAAATCAGGTTTTAACCTGACAGTCCCACACGGTTCACAATGGTTAGCAGAAGCCGACGTGGCTAACAGAAAAGGGATTTTAATCTTTGAAAAGCCATTATAAAATAACATATTATTCTGAAGTGAGGTGAAATAAGTTTAAAAATATATAGATCGAAATTTGACGATTTTGACTATTCTGGAAATAACAGCTTTAGGCTTTGCCATTATCAGCATCAGCCTACGCCAGCGAATCCTGTAGAAAATGTGAGATCCAATACAG
Organism: Dallia pectoralis; assembly: GCA_029465975.1. Taxonomy (NCBI): domain Eukaryota; kingdom Metazoa; phylum Chordata; class Actinopteri; order Esociformes; family Umbridae; genus Dallia; species Dallia pectoralis. The sequence continues at coordinate 8,313,850 of CM055746.1, forward strand.
CCTTGATTATAAACAAAATAAATGCCTAAAAGCGATGCACACAACAAAGAAGAGTTGGTCAAAAAACATTGAACATGTTTCATATGAACCTGGTTCATGTTTAAAAAGTCTGTCAAATAGCAGAAAGCGGTAATCTGCAAACTGTCAGAGGACAGTGGTTGCGAAGGGTGGTAACAGAAGCAATCTGCTTCATCACATCAAATCAGAACACGTTCGGAATATGAGAAAAGCAAAATAATGTGGCTTCTGCAAACGGGTTAAGCGTCGTTACGACAAAAAATTCTGGGGACTGACATAATGCGCGCACTGCGGGCACTGCGGTTAGTAATTAAAATACATATATAATGTTGAAAAGCTACAGCCTTGTCCTTCCATGACTTTTCCTAAATACATGCATTTTACCTTGTCCCGTTTTCAGAATTGCAAAATCACAAACCGAACACTATATAAAACTACTATTTACATGTTTTTTGATACCTAAACTGCCTTCCTGTCGCCAAAATCACACACCGCTGGGCGTTGGTACCCAAGAGGCGCTAATTGCGGTACCCAGACACCGATCACACCTTACTGGGCTTATGACGTCAATGGTTGAATGGGCGATATGCAGACAAAAGACTGCGAGATACACACAGACAAAAGATTGATTGGCTTGGTTGAATTTGAATGAACTAGAAAAAAAGAGGTAAGTTGATAAAGAAATGTTTCACTAAATAAACAGAACGAATTCATCCAATTACATCTATGTTTACAGCCCATTCCTTTAATTTTTAATTATTTATTAGTTTCATGTGTCATGCGCCTATTGCACTCAATAATTAACGAATAAACATCAGTGTATTTATATATCCTACAAGAGACTTCAACAAAATACTGTTTTGTATCGAAATTAAACAATCAAACTATAATTATCAATAGCCTTACCACAAACGGGCGATAAATAAATTACTCATGCACACAGAGAAGGATGTGGGACATGTCTGTTGAAGAACTCAAAGCCTTTATTGCTCTTTTGTAAGTCCGGGAAGCATATGACGTAAAGAGCATGAAACTGGACTGGTTTTGGTCCGATCTATATGAAACTGGACCCGTTTTGGTCGGATCTATATGAAACTGGACCCGTTTCGGTCCGATCTATATGAAACTGGACCCGTTTCGGTCCGATCTATATGAAACTGGACCCGTTTTGGTCCGATCTATATGAAACTGGACCCGTTTTGGTCCGATCTATATGAAACTGGACTCGTTTTGGTCCGATCTATATGAGACTGGACTTTGGTTTAGATTGCGTGTCCTGCTCAGGACGCAAACCCCTGAAGCTGTGTGCCGACAGTGGACTGGAGAAATAAATATAAATAGATTAATTTATCGGCCAATCATGCACAAATCATTTGATTGGGCACGTCGCTTGTTGATCTAAAATGTTTTAGCATTTACTACATCAAAATAGGACAAAGTTTCATGGTAGGGCTGGACGATATGGCCAAATGTTATATCACGATATATTTCTCAATCACGGTCGATACGATATAATTCCGATATCGATATGAACAATAAAAAATGCCAAGAACACCCACAACGGATGTCTGTACCTACAATCTTCTGAAAAATTTATTTGCCAAGTCTATGAAACCTCCTCCTATAAAACCACATAATATTTTAGAATTTAAACTGTACAAATCAATTAACGTTCACCTTTTATTTGAATTTAACCTTTATACAAACAAGAAAAGTCAAATAAACATAAGACTCTCAGACTGACCTTATTAATATATTTAACTTTAAACATAACTTTTGGCGCTCTGCATGCATCTTGCGGAAGAACATTGTAGCCGGAACTTCTTCTCTCCGTTTATGTTTCTTGCGGCGCCGAAGTAGTTTAAAATAGTCTGAATATAAACACTTATTATAGGTATACCATAGTGATTCAGGATAAAACAAAAACACGGTTTGGATATTGGATTCATGATGTACTGGGTCATAACATACATTTTGCAAATTTTTTACTAAAAAGGTACTGCAGCTTTAACATAACACGCTGCTAGTTGGCTCCACTCTCCGGCACATTTAGCAGCACGCTGAAACCTGAAGTTTATCAGGTCTCAGAAAGCCGAACCACATCTATACCACTGAACTAGTCTTTCCTTTCTTATTAACCGTCTACTTTCTCCTCACTTGTGGAAGCTCGTTCAGTCATGTTTGAATTGCAGCCATTTTGTAGCTTAAAGTTGATGCGTTGGAGATCAGCAAAAATATTGAAATATCAAAAATGTGTTTAAAAACCATATCACGGTTATTGAAAAGAAAATTATTGCGATATATATTGATATTGAATTATTTTCCAGCCCTATTTTATGGATTTTCATTTATTCGATTTTTAGAAATTTAAATGACAGCCTGTGCATTTTAAAATCATGATTTTATTTTTGGTATTTTATGGTTACAAGACAGTAAATACATACTATTTTTGTAAAGTGTTTTACTTCATAATTCATCGTAATTCATTTCATTCAGGATGATAACACAGTATAATGATCTGATGCTGTTGATGGATGGCTGGTTACACAGGGAATGGCTGGTGATGCTGTGGATGAGAGTGGTAATTGGGATGAGCTGGTGTCTGGCGCATAAAACAAGTTAAAACAGCTCTGGCGCTCCTAGTGTTAACGCATTACTGTATTTTCAGTTTCATTGTGTTTTAGTTGATTAAAGGAATAATTCTCGTGTCCTGCTGTAGTCACTTTGTGCAGCAGCTCTACTTTTATTTTATAAATGTTTTTCAGAGATTTAAGTATTTTGAAAAGGCAGTTTTGCTAAATATATGTTCTTAAAAAACCTTCTGTCTGTCTGTATTATGGGACATTTGTTCTACTAGTGACACGGTAAATATTATAGTAATAGCTGACATGCAGTTGCCATATCAGTGCTTTCCCAATATAATAAATTAAGAAACACAAATATACCGTAATATACATCATTACCGTCATGTTTCAAATTTTACCATGATATACATTTTACGCCTTACCACATAGCCCTAAGTGAAAGGCTGTTTTAGGGAAGTTAGAGAAGGACCACCTATCTACCAACATCCAGGTAAACATTTACCGCTTCACCGTCGAGAGCATTCTAACCAACAGTGCCAGTTTGGTACAACGGTTCCTCTGAGGCCGACCAGAAGACCCGGCAGCAGGTGGTGAAAAACGCTCAGCACATCATAGATGGCAGGGAGCTGGGCACCAAAGACATCACCACAAGCGCAGTTTGCGGAGAACATGTGGCATTCTCAGGGTACCCAGATACTTGAGCTATAACAGTTTTTTCTCAACTGCTGTACACATGCTGAACTCTGTAACCTTTCGGTAACCAAGCAAGCCCTCTGCTACCTTATTTTATCTGCCATCTGCACAAAGCGTACTGTTGTACATGCATAGCTACCTACTTGTTATTTGCCCAATGTTTTCTGTTTGTACTAGCCATTTAACACTTGCACAGATGTTTCCGCTTGTATTGCCCTCTGTACATTTGCAATCTGGTACATTGTTAAAGTAAAAACCAGCACATTTACTTACTTACTGCACATCCTTACACTGTACCCCATGTCTTTTTGCACTGCTCTTTTGCACTTCTGGCTTGATGCAAACTGCATTTCCTTATGTACTTATACTGTCCAATGACAATAAAGTTTAATCTAGTCTAAGAAAAGGGAGAAAACCCCAGTAGCAGAAGCTTTTAAGAAAGTAGACAGAATAAGTTGCTGTGTAAAAACAACTTGCTAAGGCTCATCAAGCATTCGGAGCATGGTATTCTGAAGGAGTTATTCTTAGACTGATGGTGTCATCACATGCTGCTGCCGCAGACATTTTTTTTTTAAGAGTAGCTTTCCCATGTCCAGATAGTTTGTTCAATCTCCTGATGTTGCGTTGGGTACCAATTCATCAATTCAAACATCACAGATGGGGTCTAAACTGTAAACAAAAACTGCTTTACTGAAGTCTGGTCGTCCAACACATAGTGAGTCATTTGATAATAGGGGACAGAGGACCAAACAGATCATACAGACTGTAGTACAAACTGGAAGTGTGATTTCTAATGTCCCCACATGATTCAGTCAGGGCACAAGAATATTCTGAGTACTCCAGTGTTTTTGACAATCCGAAACAGCCTAGGGGATCACATTATAATGTGTGGATCAGAAGACAGGTACAGTAAAAACATGTACGTTCCTTCCACAATAATGGTTTACGAGAAAAAGGCAAGTTCGGCAACAATGAAAAGCAAAATAATGCAAATACCCCTATAAGCTCATATCTCATAGGCGAACACATTGTACAATGTGGCCGCTCCACTTAAAGACAGATACATCTGGAACCAGTTTGTCCGCTCGCATAACTTCCACTGCTCTCATACCAGTCATCTCATTGTCCCCACTCCCTTAGGGTGTGAGAGACTGATACCACAGGACACAGCCCTGTCAATCTCCCCAATAAAACCACTTCTACAGACACAGCCATGAAAAACAAACTGCTGCAGCCGCTGATTCTGTTGTCCATTGGACCTGAAAGCAGTATAGCCACTGAGCACTAGGCAACAGCAGTAAAATGGAGATAAACAAAGTGAAACAAATGTCTGTAAAAGTCAACACTAACAGAGAATCTGACGCCCGCGTGACAGAGCCGCAGCAATTCATTAGGCACATAGAAGCAGCCAGAAACTGAACACGTCATTTTAAAAACAAATTCTACGACGGATGTGAACCGGTTTCTTCCTGATGTTCCATGGCCACAACATTGTTTCAGTTAACCAATAAGCCTCCATGACTGGGGTTTGCATTGGTCTTTAAAACGGATGATACTCAGACAGAACACACACACACGCACACACGCTTTCCAGTAAATGTGCAGTTTTAGTTCTGAGCGTTCAGATGAGACTCAAGCAGGCAACCCTGAGAAGAGATAACAGCATTCTGTATGATTTACTGTTGATTTAACATTACGTCAACTAAGTGGAATTTATGACCAGTAGTACCTCCCTAACCTCTGCTAGTTCTCGTGTTCCTTCCTCTCCTGTTCCCTGGAGTGTAGACTACAAGACTTAATGGCAGATATGCATCCATTGTTTTTTGTAGTGCAAACGGATAAAAATGGCCATTATCACGCGTCGCTTTTCGGAGGTGTCATGGGGTAATATTCTGATCAATCATCCCATTGTCTACTAAAGACTAATGAATATTTCGCACAATGTGTGTTGGTGTGAAAGTCCTGTTCTGTCCTTAAACAGTATCAGAAAGTAATGTCTTACCCTCATAAACACCAGACACCCTTTTCTATTCTATGAAACCACTGCAGGCCGGGTAGGGTCATTTTATTAAGGTGGGGCCAGTGTAATTTTTATTAAGGTAGAGCATGAGTCATTTCTATTAAGGTGGGGGGTGAAATCATTTTTTTTTATTAGAAAGCACCATAAAAATGCAAGACAAGCTAATGACATAAGACCTCACTCATCTGTCTTAATCCCTGTTTAATGACGGTAGTGAAATAGCATTCATCCACACCTCAACAAAACTCCCCAACAGTACATATAAAAACACCCAGATGGCCATGGATTTAATACACCATTCAAATTACTATAATGGACACTGGAACACACTTAATATTATGATAATTTATTATACTGGCCATAGAACGGGTCTGTAGTGGTTTTACATTGTGAAGCACAAAAATAAGCTATAACCAAAGATTATCTGCTAGATAAGCCAACGGTAAATACAAAAAAAATAAAACAATACAAAGACAATGAAAGCGGACACTGAGAATAGGCAACGCAACATTCTTCCGCAAGGAGCCATCCAAATAATGCCATTCCATCACACATCATTCTAGAAATCACTGTGCAGGATTTTGTCCATTAAAAACAGAAAATTGTTCAGAAATGGCTGATTTAATAAAATATCTACATACGGGTACAAGGGCCAATTATCAGCAACCATCACTTATCTGTTCCAATGGCATGTTTTGTTGGCTAATCCAAGATTATCATTTTGAAAGGCAAATTGATAAATGGAATACTCTTCTGCGATTATGTTACAACAGTTGAAAACTGTTGTGCTGATTATAATTAAAAAATTATAAAAAAGGATCCAGAAGATTTTGATCAATATTGAGATAACGATCATTTATCACAATTATTAATTGATTTTTGGGACAACATATTTTTATCGCACTTTCACATTATTTAAACAGACAACTGCTTTCACTTCCACGCTGTGTTACATTCCTGCTAATGTACACATCGTTGCATCAAAATAAAACTGATCTTCAAGGTGCATCATCTCCTAGAAACAAAATATTAATAAAATTGCAACAGGGAAAGGAGGAGGAGGAGGAAAGACCCCTTGTCCTGGAATTCTGGAGGAGGAAGGGAATTTTTCTAGCAATTTCCTTCGACCCATTACCTTGGTACGAATATAACTGCGCATTTTTAAAGAATATGATACAAAGAAGCTAAGATGAATAGCAAATCTGCTCTAAACAAACTTGTTCTTTGGCATAAGTGTACTAGTCTGCCAAGTCTATTAGCTACGTTGCCTATGTTTACAAGTTAGCTATGGTAATGCTACCGCCTGTGGTTAAGTTTTGTTAACAATCAGACAGGTACCTGGATAATGGGTTCACATTTTGCCAGCAAACCACAGAAAGATGTAGAGTCAAATAATTCTTCAGAGTAAGAGGCCACGAATGGAAACAACGTTAGAAGTGACCTTAAAATAATGTCTTAATAAAAGGTTCAATATAAAATTAAAATACCTTATTTATTCTAATAACCCACTGCAACTGCTTTTACCATAAAGTTATGTTTTTATTATTGGAAAATATAATTGTAAACTAGTGAGCCAGTGACTGAAGCTAGGGCAGAGGTGCTGAAGCTAGGGCAGAGGGACCAGACCTGCCTACTGTTGCAGTGTTAGTATGTGTTGTAGGGCTGTCAACTTTAGTCGTTTAGTCGACTAATCGTTTGAAGCCGTCTTGGTCGACTGACATTCTCATTGGTCGACCAGTTGCATTTTTTTTTTTACACCAATAAATACATTTTAATTGATTTACTCCTTGATATTTATTCCTTTATACGCAGTTATATATTACTGTATTCTAAATATAATTAGCCTATGTTTTATCCCCAACTTTAAATGCTGTAATTTAGGCTGTTTTGTAACAGTGCCACATTTTAGCGCACCGCGTAGAACACTTGGGAACCGCATGTGGCAGGCTGCACTGCTGCTTTTTGTAGCGTGTGGTGTAGAGGTCTGCACGGGCTTTAAACTGAAGCTGAACCCGGCCCGTACCCGCGATCATTTAAGCCGACCCGACCCGACAGTTACATTGTGACTGTCACTATAGACCTAGGACAGAGCTCCTCACTTTGCAGTTAATAACAATCACTTAATTTTCAAAAATGTTTATTATTATTATAGTTTTGTGTTATTGATGTTTTTTCGTTGTTGTTTCATAAAAGCTCTATGACAATTGTTTAATAAATGTTCAATCAAAATGCAAAACATCACGCCATTTTTTTACTTTTAGTCGACTAATCGTTGCGCAGGACAAGACTTTGGTCGACTAAGCATTTCTTTGGTTGACTACAGCCCTAATGTGTTGCAGTGTTAGTGAGTAACTGAATGACTGTCTTCCACACATACAGTGTGACTGACAGCACATCCCACAATGGTAACCTGGTTACCAACACCGGCTGATATGAATGCGTGTCAGAGCACCCCTAACCCCAGAACGTACCCCCTCTTGGCTCCCCCGTCTACACCCCTGATTGTGGTGTTCAGGTCCCCAGGGCCCCCAATTCTCCCCAGTCTTGGGGATTGTAGACCCGCTTTGTCACAGCACAATTGGGAGTAAATCCTGTCTCCTGGCAACAGATCCTACTGAGAATGCGGCTGCTGCTACAGCAGTTCAGAGAGAAGGATAGGGAAAGGGGGAGGTGAAATTACAGAAAAGCTCAGCTGAGGAATGAAGATTTGTGAAAGAAGGAAATGAGACGTTTCTTAGAGGTTTAAATGTTTGTGGTAAAGTAAGGTCAGTCATCAGTAGGGATGCAACAATAGATGGTACGATTATATTCTGACGAATAACCACAGTTGAATAACTATTCAACAATTATTATGCATTCATTTATTTTACAACATTAAGGTTGAATAAATTCACAAGAGAATTCTTTAATTAGAAGTTGTATGGTACAACATCTATTTAATGGCATCTCTTCGAAATAGTTGCTGCCATTTGAAACAGAAATCATAAAGTTACCAGAAAATACAGTGCTAAAAAAATTTAATAAATAAGATCTACATTGCTTCGGCATTAAACCTAAGCTATCACTGTAAACATCGATGTAATTTTTTCAAAACCAAACAAATGGAGTCAAAGGCTGCAGGGCGCTTTTGATCAACTAGCCTATTCTACAAAAGAGTTTAGTATTATATTTGTGTATTTTTTTCTACCTTTCTTTTGGACCCGAGAAGGTAACTTGTGAAAAATATTTGGTTGGCTTTTAACTTGGGTTGGGTATCGTTTGAATTTGAACAATTCCGATTCTGGTTCCTAACGATTCTCGATTCTGATTCTTAAATTGTTAATTCGTTCATTCATTTGTAAATTATCTATGAAAAAATACGTGGGCTAATTTGTTAGCTGCCTTAATGTTGGCGCAAGACACATTTATTGTACCGTATTTTCCGGACTATAAGTCGCACTTTTTTATAGTTTGGCTGCTCCTGCGACTTATATTAGGTGCGATTTATATATAAACATTAACTTAAAGACCACTGAAAATGCCCCCAAAAAGAAAATCCTATTCTGCAGATGACAAACTGCAGGTAGTAAAGTATGCATCCGAAAACGGTAATCGAGCAGCAGAAAGAAAGTTTGGAGTGAGTGAGAAACTTGCGTGTGGAACTGGCGAAAAGCAGAGGTTACTTTAACTGCGATGAAGCAAACAAAGAAAGCTAATCGCGGGCTGAAAGCTAGATGGCCAGGGCTGGAGGAACGAGTCCACAGATGGGTGCTCGAACAACATGCTGCCGCCCGGGAGAGGCTTGTCAATGGCGGAGTTGTTCAGAAGCGACACCGAGGATGACGGAAGTCAATGGATTTAGTGATGTTAAATGACATCGGGAGCTTGGTGAACCTGCTTACCGGGAACTTGTTATGTTAATTTAGCCTATTCAGCCTGTTGTTCTTTATGCTAGTTGAATAACTTTTTTATGTGTTTCGTTAACATACCGGACACCCATTCAGCCTGTTGTTCTGTAATTAAATGTTCCAGAATAAATGTATTTTTTTGGTCTTGGATTTTGTGAAATACATTTCGGTGCGACTTATATATGTTTTTCCCTCTTCATGACGGATATTTTGACTGATGCGAATTATATTCCGGAGCGATTTATAGTCCGGATAATACGGGTATATGTTTTACTTACCAGATTCGGACTGCAGTGCAGTCACTGCGGTGCCAGGCTGGGGGTCGAAGCCAGAGGAAGAGGCAGCGGAGGAACAATCTTGTCGCAAATGCTGCATTTTGCCGAGATTCTGTTTAGAAAAGTGAAGGCACACTTTGGACCACGGACTGTGAATCAAAACTAGGAATCTAAATTTAAACTTTTGAACGATTCCGGGTAAATCGCAAAGCTAGTCCCGGTTCCAATCGATGCTCGATACCCAACCCTACTTTTAACTTAGTTAACGGTTGCTTCAGTTTATAAAACATAAGTACCAGCAGTACCAGAAATAGTCTTCAGATAAAAGTGAATAAGAACAATGAAAATAAATAATCCATGGCAAGATGAACCTCGATTGGACTTTCATTAATGACTTTAGTTGATTTCTACTGTCTAACCCTAATCAACCATATCCATTGTTCACTTAACACAGCTCTAAAGAATAAACAAGATGTAAATGGTTACCCTGATGCCCTTGAGGAGATTACATGGCATTTTGGTGAGAGTTATCATAAACGGTTAAATGTACTTTTTAATGCACGTTCTCCTGCTTTGATCATTGGTTTATGTTGCACTGAAATCCCAACCCTTAACACTAGAAGCGCGGAGGCTCAGATACCCACCCCTTTCGCGATTTGGGTCAAAAGACCCAATGCGTTGGTTTGAATGGGAGAATGTGGCTGACACACAATGACCAGCAGATGGCGCATCTTGTTCATCTTTGCGTCAGAAGGACCGGGCTGGCTGTTGTAAAATCGCCGTGGCGAATGAAGGGAAACCAAAATTTACAATGAATATAGATTACCTAAAAGTGTCCACAATTATTTAATAAATGCACATAGATTTAGGCTTTTATGGTACCGCATTACCACTCTAGTTATTTTAAATTAAACCAAATGAATCTCGAAAAAAAACTAAAATATTGACAGAAATAACACTACATTATAAAAACACTGAAGTAATGGATTCTATAATAAACTGTAAAAGTAATTGTAACCAAAAAGACCAGCATTCCAAGTGATTTTTGTTGCGCCACTGTTAACTCCAACTGTCTGATTTATTGTGCTCATTGCATTCAGACTAAATTATTTCATTCCTATGTTGCCCATACCCACATAAAATAAGTCAATTAATGTGGTTTAATTTAAAGTAACTAGTGTGTGTTTGTGGGAAACAATTTTCGATGGCCTTACACAATCGAATTCTAATAGCTGTTTGAGCTATCAATAGTTTGTTCACGTCGCATGGGGAAGGAAAGTAAATTCACCCGCAGTTCGTCAGTGTCAGCACACAAATTTAAGGTTACTTAAAAACATATTTTTTTAACTATTAAATTCATCTAATATAAAACTATGCCCATAGCCTATTCATATGTAAATTGCGATTACACTTTATCCATTCAAAGTATGCAGTATAGTTCTGTGGGATCCCCCACCCGGCTGTGAGGGGCGTGGATCCCTGGAACTTCGACATGTTCGTGTTTCCAGGGTAGCAATTCAAAGCATGGGTGATTCGAACCGTACCAACATGACTCTGTGGGTGCGCAGTCTTTGTACAGCATAATTTAAAACATTACCATAACACTCTGGAACCCGTTTCTCCCGCGGGCTGTTTCCGATTTACTCCTTTCCAAATTCTGTGTAAACTCACATTTCCAATGATACCAACCACGCCGCTGTGCGACGCACTAATTTGTAGAACATCAACCGTTCATAAAAGTTGGCCAAATTGGAAATTAGAGTTGCAACACTAAATTATTTTAAGTCCCATCAGGGGCAAACAGCCACAAAACGACAAGCACATATATTTAGGTCTTTATGGTGCCATAATAGGCCTACCACACAAATAGTTTTAAATTAATGAAAATTAACTTGTATGTATATTGTAGATATGATTGAGTTAACATGAATGATATGAAGTATTTAATTCATGTGACGCACACATGAGAAATGTATGGTATACCCACACAAAGACACAACCTAAAAGTATTTATCATCTGTAATGCCCGTTCAAATTAATAATGAGCAAAACGTACATCTCGCATTCAAAAATACCTTGTTGTAATAATACATAACTTTAGTTTAGCAAATTATGATTATAAAATTAATTATAATATAACATGAATATACAGACTCGCGAATTGTCGGCATTTGACGGGAAGCTCAGCCTGAAAACAACATGCATGGTTGGGGACATATAATCCTAAGAGCCGCATTCATGTAACTCTCTCATTTTGGCCCAGATAACACTAACTATATCATATGAAGCCATTATCCCACAATCAAGTCTGAGAGTTTTCATTGTTTATTAAAGTGACGCACACATGGTGAGAAATGTATGTTATGTACACAATACGTGGAAATAGAACAGAAAACGACACAACGCAGTTGTGTTATACAGCGTTCTAACAACATACATGATCTAATGTATTTATCATCTCCCTTTCTTGAAGAAAATTCAGGTCACTGGCCAGTTCCATTGTTTCCCTCTATCGCGCATTCACATAATAAAGACACTGCCCCCCACATAAAATAGCCTGAAGTTAGTACCTGGCAGCCGGGGGGTGTGTGGCAAACGGATTGCATTGTAAATGGAGGTGATTTGCATGTGAATGAAGCCTAAAGTTTCTACCGACGTTTCTAAACTTGCTGAATTAGTTTAGATTTATAAACATCGTCTAGCATTACTATAGGAGAGCCAACAAACTGCCCGCGCCCGCTGGCGTTGCAGTTATTAATTAAAAAAAGTACCGACTATAATTCCGTTTTTTTACGTCGGGTGGGGAATGAAGTAAATCCGCATCAGCAGTTTTGTCAATGTCAGCCCACAAATAAGGTTACTTTTAAATTAAAGTATTTAATACAAAACTTTGCTTGTATTCCTATGTGAATTGCAATGACACTTTATATCCGATTCACTCCATTCAAAGTACGGCGTAATTCTGTGGGATTCCCCCTATCCTTCTGTGAGAGGCGTGGTTCTCTGGGAATCCCCATATCTTTCCAACCATTCGGCTGTGAGAGGCGTGGTTCATCCGCTGGAACTCTGGGACAATGCGGTCTCAGATCTCAGCGCAGCCAGTCATTGTGTGCATTCTCGGTTGTACTGCCCACGTTCAAAAAGTCATTTCTCCGGCACACATTATCTGATTTACTCCATTCAAAGCATGGGTGATTCTGTGGGACCTCCTCTATGCAACTGTACCAGACATGACTCGGTGGCTAGTAGAGTCTAACGAATAAACATCAGTGTATTGATATAGCCTACAAGAATCTTCAACAAAGTATTGTTGTGTATCGAAATGAAACGAATAAAAACATCAATATGCATACGACATTTTGTATATTAATATCCCTATACCCCTATATCCCTAGTATAATTTCGTTTTCTATTCATGTTTTATTTATGCACCTTCCTGCCAATGTAAATTCCTTGTCTGTACACACATTCATGGCGAATAAACACTTCTGAAAAAATAAATATTCAGTTCACGTTGTACATTTGACTATTGTCTAAAATGAGGTTATATACCGTCCAGCAACTATATACCTAAATAATGTGAACTAAAAGTTGGTAATAAGAATGCAATGCCCGTTCAAATCAATGATGAGGTACAACTCGCATTCAATATTAAATGCCTTGTTGTAACTCCGATATAACTTTATTTTAGCAAATTATGAATATAATAACACAAACGTAACTGAATATAAGACAATATGCCAACTTTGACAATGTGGTGGAGGCAGTGGTAAATTATTATTTTCATTTCTTGAAAAGTTACGGTTTCCAAGAGGTTTCCGTATTTCAACAGTATAGGACGTTGCTTCGGCTACATCGATATCAAATTAGTTTAATGTTAATAATGCAATGCAATAATGCATTATAACAGAATATAACTTGAATAACGCATAGAGCGTTTCAACTTCATATAAACATTTCTTATTATTGATTTACGTTGATGCTTCGATGGCGAAGCAACAGAAACAATATATCAGAAAATGTACCGCATTTACCTCAATATTATAGTCTGCAATACGTCTAAATTAATTTGTTTTAATTTAAAATAATCAGTGTCATAATATCGGTGAACAATATTAATTAGCAGTCTATATTAGTCTATGTAAGTTACGGCTCTTTTCACACCACGTACATCGTATACACACAAAATGTATTATATATAGGCCTACTTTACAATGCCTAATATTGTGTATGTATCAACTATTATTAATTGCCTATTGTTTCAGTAGGCCATTATTATTTGAAAAGCATCTTTGAAAGTGAAATATGGTTGGCTGTGAAACATAGCCTACATAAGTTTGTTGTTTAGAACTTCCCTGATGCCGCCTCGTTATACAGAAGCAGCAGGATTATATTCACGTCATTCATGTTAACTCAAAATTGTCTACAATAAGTAAATATTTATTTGGTGTAATAAAAAATAAACATTGTGTTATTTTTGTTTTTGTATAATATCACGTTGCATGAAATTCACTTGCAGAAAATGTGACCTGGTTTCGGGGTTTCAAGCGCCACCTGGTGACAGGCAACAAGATATATTGGTGAAAAAAAAACAAGCAAGATGGCGGATAGCCACTTAGCACATAACTTCGGCAAAATAGCTTTAAATTCGCATTTTCAGTGATTATTTTAACAGGAAAAAACAGGGGGATAAAGCATGCCTATCTAGGAGCATATCTAAAAGGATTTTTCTGTAAGTTAATAGAGTGCCGCAAAAAGATTTTTTAACGTGCCTCTGTGTCAAATGACCCACCTCCGGCGCTTCTAGTGTTAACTCACTGCTACTTTGTTCAACTCTGTTATTACTTGCATTACCTTTACTTGCACGATTCAAGCTGGATGGTGATCTTGAAGATGCTGTATCAAATATAGCTGTATCAAATGTAACTTTTTTTGCACATTTTGTATATAGGATATCTGACGTCTTGAACACCTTCAGGATCACTGATGAATTCAAGCGTTTCTCTGTAGATACAGAGCATCAATGATTGGTCCCCCTATACCATTGTATTGTTAATTTGTCGCTTGTTACGGTATGTGCACCCCGGCATTTTAAGTAGATGTAACTTCGTTTTTTTGTTCCGTCTGCAGGTTGCGCCGGCAATGTTTGTTTAATTTCCCTCACTGTGCAACCGTTGTTCATAGAAAATAATGTACCATAATTACCCATTTTTAGGAGTGATTACAGAAACACTCAGGGTTGCTGAGATTTTACGGTTGCAAAATCATGGTTAATAGCGAAATTGGTTAATCGCTGCCTCCCTAGTAATCGGCTGGAACTGAATGAGGGTATCGTCAATTATTCAGAGTCAGTTCTTCAAGAATAGCCAGGTTGTGTGATATTGTCTGGGAAGGAGCTATTTTCTCATGCATATTCAATACGTGATTTCTGAATCTGTCAACACAGTACTTTTGTGCCACGTCGCCAGAAAAGAACAGATTGTACCAGCGCCGTAATGCTTTTCATTATCTTTAAAATCATTTAACCAATATGATGCAGGTCTTAAAACAGGTGGTTGTAGAAAAAGCTGCACTAACAACATGACAACTGACATCAAAGGCTTAAACTCAATGATCGAAGTGTCTGTCTGGTGCTGGCCAGCCTGTTCTAGACCAGCTAAGACCCTATAGCACAGGTGTCAAACCGGTTCCATGGAGGGCCGAGTGTCTACAGGTCTTTGCTCTCACCTTGTTCTTGATTGATTAATTAGGTCACTAATTGGTAAGGTTCTACCCTCTACTGGTTGTTTAGGTCTGAACTGGGAACTAATTTAAATGAAAACCCAAAAACCTGCATACACTAGGCCCCCCGTGGAACCGGTTTGACATCCCTGCCCTATAGGAACAACTACCCACTCAGCCACATGGCTGGCTGGGGCAACTGAAGACCATAAGGCTCTTTGTCAACTAGCTTTTTGACCCCATAGAGCCTGAAAGAGGGTGGGTGTGTTTCTTCTAGACAGGTCATAGGTTACTTCGAGCAGGCCATTTCAGACTCCAGGGCTTACATCAGTGTAAACAAGAATCAGCAAATTAGGGCAGCTCTGGCAGGGTGAGAGGGTTTCTAAGAATATAGACAGTTGTTGAGATTAATCAATCCTTACATGTATAAGCATACGTCTGTCCATTTACATTAAAAAAACTAGTTAAAATCATATTATCGCAAGATACTCAAGAAATGGCCAGCAATAAATGTTCTGTAACAAAAAAAAGGTAGGTGAATACACACAAACAGGTGTGTGTGTGTGTATATCTTGAGTCTCATGCTGTGACAGCAAAATACCATTTGTACATTTTAATGAGCCTGTTGTTTTGGAGAAAGACACAGCGCTTCCATTTCTTTTAGGGAGCAACGCAAAACTAACATAAAAGGGGAAATTGAGTTATTTTGGGGCGGATGGGAGAACCTTCCTCTGCGGAATGAGTAGAGTCGTTACCGATAGGGCTTTTGAAAAGAAAGTGTGGTAGACATTTCCCTGGGTGGGCTGTCAGTCTGATGAGCTGCTTTACATTGGTGAGAATAAACTCGTCACTAGAAAATGTCTGTCTGAGGACAGGCTGCTGATAACGCATCACCCTGTTATTAACAATCTGCTCTTTGACTTTTTGTGACACTTGTGGAGGGTGTCAGTTTAGTCACCTGGCCTGTAGATTAAGGACAGGACTTTTAGAAAAGGACAACTGCACTCCACCCACTAGCTTCCTAGAAAGTTGAGTTAATCTGCATGCATTCAGAGTGAGCAAGTTGAGGTCTGTTTTGTTGAGTGGCGAGCAGGAGTCTGGCTACCAAGTTGGTGGTTGAACCACACACAATGCGCTATTTAGCAGCCGGAAAATGTTGCTAGTCATTACCCACATGGGGCAGTCACCAATTCTCAGAGCTAAATGTAATTAAGGGATTTGATTTCACAAAACATTCCAGAGGAGTAAATCATAATAAGAGGGTGTCTAAAATTGTTGTCTTTTTAACAGCGATTGCAGTCTGACTAGGAAACGCAAAATAGCCAGAAAGCCTGAAAAACATAAATATTTTCCAACCATCGAAAGCAATCCTCCTGTTGTCACTAGATTTTTTGCCTCAAAAGACCATATCCGCTCTACAATTCACCTTACGACGCATTTAAGCTAGCTAACAAAAAGCCAGCAGCAGTCTAATCTAGAGTGAAGCTACAGGGCTGACTATTAAGGGTGTAATACAACAACGACACTAACCGCAGCTGTGACAGCCTTGTTAAAGCCTACCAAACTGCACGTGTGTGTGCAGTAGCAGATGAATTTGTAACATGACCAGTTCAGCCCTGATCTTCAGCTCTGTTATAGGGCACAGACGCAGGTAGCCTACTTTGCTTAATAATACATTTGCTTGTTATTCTTGTTAAGGGAGGAACATTCTAATTAGACATGAATGACATCATATGCTGCGTGAATGAGCTATGGGTACAAAAGATGACACAAACACACCCTTATTCCTGAATCATCCGTTAACGAAACCTGAACGACCTTTATGAGCCCTTGTATAAATGGACCACAGAGGAAGAAGTGCTTATTTATAGGCTGCTCTGCATTATCTTACGAGGTGTCAGAGGTGTAGACTTTCAACAGCTGCTGCTTGTCCAATCCTCTGTCTCTGTTCTGGAGAAACAGCCCTATTACACTCCCCACCACGCTCTCCCCAATTCCCACTCCCCCACTCATATCACCAGCCATTCAAAGTGACTGTGTATTTATCTGAGCTCCCTGGACAGTCAGATAACTGTATCCTCTGAAGCCCCCCTTCCCCCACTGCCATGTACTCTCAATGGACTCAACCCCCGAAGGGACAGTTTGTGCTGGCTGATAACAGCACACTGGGTGACTCTGGAGACCAGCTGATATCCCGAAGGCCAGCGACCCAGAGAGCCTTGATAGCATGATAACACCTTCATGTGAAACAAACACAGACAACAGCCACTAACGGCCAAGACGAAGTGACAAGAGAGGAGAGGATATCCGGAATGCATCCAAAGATGACTAAAAACAGAACGTCGAGGTGAAGGGATGTAAACAGAACCAACACAAAATTTGAGTGTTTTCACTAATCAGACAAGCAAGCTACTGGAGTAATTACTCAATTTTATCTTCCTAAATCATTATTGGGGAAAACAGCTCCCTAGAAGAGATTACTAGTTGCTTAACATTGACTGGAGTATTTGTGTAAGTACGTGTCACAGTTTCCATTTGTTGGGTCAAACCAAACCAATTAGAAGTGAAAGAGAGTGACTGATGTTTCCCCATCTATAGTAAGCCTGTGTAAAGCATGTTGATTTTCAACACATTTAGGTATGGATCAGACAACCCACACAGAGCCCCATAACTCCATAGTATCTGCACTTGCTACTATAATATAGGGTTTTTGACCACAATCTTCATTTGTACGTCCATATCCACAGGACAAACAGTTACGCATTTTTGATCTTCTAAATATACATTTGGTGTATTTACGTTTCTAAGCAAATGGTTTATTTTAAGAGAAAAAAAGAGGAAGTAAACAGAAGCAGAGTAAAGAGTCATGCTCTAAAAATCTGCCGTGTTCATAGTCTGCCGGAGTGTGGGATAGTGTACATATTTAGTAGAACGATAAAAGATGCGTCAATCAGAAAATCCATGAGTTTCGGTGATAATTTCGACCAAATAGCATATGCAAATGTAATAGTCATGGGAACTTACTTGCATTTAAAAATCAATAGAAGACAGCCGCATGCAAGTGTGAAAATACAGTACATTGAATTGCGAGCATGTCCGGCTTACCATATAGATTTGTCAAAACAAAGTCACAGGCTGCACACTTATAAAATTAAGCTAACCAACACTAACTCAGCTAAACCAATTCCACCAACTCAGGTTTCAGCTTCTCATCAATTAGTTCTAACCACCAGGCACGCATGTTGTCGTGGAGTCTCATAGATTTCTTTTGGTGCAAGCGCGCCAACTTTCCCTGCTAGAATATGACATATAGGCCGGCATCTACACTTATTGTTACACCAATAACTTTTAATTTGACTGATCCCCCCCCCCCAAAAAAAATTAATAAGACTGCTTGACTTCCTAGAATCTCAGCCGACTGAGTGGTTTCCGACGGATATAGGCCAAATAATAATAATCTGATACGCTCAATTAGCCAATGATTTAAATGCATTGAGCGACATGCCATAAAGAGAGGTGTGTCGTAAGACAAGCAACACGTGTCAAGTGAACATAGCTAGCTAGAAGAGTTTAAATAGTTAGGTTAAGCAAATGGCATCCAAACGAACGCATTATTAATAGCTTAGTTGTTTGAAAGAGGAGAAAAGATGGCATCGGACTTGTATTGATAATCCAAGATACTCAAGTTTGCAGTATCATTATCAAAATCAAACATATAAAAGTGGAATCAAGACATCCCTACACTGCCGTTGTCCAGTACACTCCTATAGCCAAATGCAAGAATAGCCAGCTGTTTCGATTCAACCTTGAGGCGGATGGGCTACAACAGCAGAAGACCCCACAGAGTACCACTCATCTCCACTACAAATAGGAAAAAGAGGCTACAATTTGCACGAGATCACCAAAATTGGACAGTTGAAGACTGGAAAAATGGTCTGATGAGTCTCAATTTCTGTTGAGACATTCAGATGGTAGAGTCAAAATTTGGCATAAACAGAATGAGAACATGGATCCATCATGCCTTGTTACCACTGTGCAGGCTGGTGGTGGTGGTAAAATGGTGTGGGGGATGTTTTCTTGGCACACTTTAGGCCCCTTAGTGCCAATTGAGCATCGTTTAAATGCCACGGCCTACCTGAGCATTGTTTCTGACCTTGTCCATCACTTTATGACCACCATGTACCCATCCTCTGATGGCTACTTCCAGCAGGATAATGCACCATGTCACAAAGCTCAAATCATTTCAAATTGGTTTCTTGAACATGACAATGATTTCACTGTACTGAAATGGCCCCCACAGTGACCAGAACTCAACCCAATAGAGCATCTTTGGGATGTGGTGGAACGGGAGCTTCGTGCCCTGGATGTGCATCCTACAAATCTCCATCAACTGCAAGATGCTATCCTATCAATATGGGCCAACATTTCTAAAGAATGCTTTCAGCACCTTGTTGAATCAATGACACGTTGAATTAAGGCAGTTCTGAAGGCGAAAGGGGGTCAAACACAGTATTAGTATGGTGTTCCTAATAATCCTTTAGGTGAGTGTATACAGGTAAAAATACATGTTGGTATTAACTCGTTTACTCTTGAGAGAAGCTAATAATAGAATATTATGTTTTGATGAGCACAGGGTTGGTTGGCGAAAGGTTCTATTAATATACTTTACCATTCACAACAGCCTATAATCACTAGTTATTACTGCTCAAAAATAACTTTTTCGGTGGATTCTTGTTGCATATTAAATGTAAACCAAATGAAAACCCATAAAATCACAAGGAATGACACAGCACATCCTACTTTCAGGCAACATCAAAGTGAACTGATTTCCAGGACATCCTACAGAAGTCTGCATGCCTTATGGATATACATTCAGCACAATGCCGCTTTAATTGTGAAAGCAATAAAAACACATCCATACTGTTAAAGGAGGTGAACAGACGTATTTATGAATGTGGTTTGGGTTCCATTGGCCCACAATTTCTGTTTCATTTTCATAAAACAGATATATGAATGCTTAATACAAATATTCGAAATGCTAAACTGCACAAATGTTCTCATGACGGTCTAATAATGCTGAAAGCAAGCAGCACACCGGAAGTAGCAAGCTTAGGCTGACGAGGCGTGAATATCATGCCAGCACATTCTCCCTTGAAACGCAGGGCTCAATTTAGGATTAAAAGTCCTCGCTAGCATTAACAAGCCGGGTTCCCAAAGTCATTAGTAATGTAAGTTTATAAAAAGTGGACAGACCGATGGACTGGCTGGCAATAAACATTTCCTCAGCTCAGTCAGACAGCAGATGAACAGACAGGTCAGCCATATCTGAAACTAACCAAACTCATTTACTCATCTTCTCCCATCTGGTGACAGACAAAGCAGCAAAACCCAATATGGCAGATTGCATCAGAGCCTGTTTCAGCAGGGTAGGGCAGTTTTTTTTAGATTAGTTTCTTCCTTGTACACCAGGCACAAACACCTGACGTGGTGAGCACTCTCGGTATGTCCTTGTTGGTATAAATGACGCATACATAAACAGGACTTTCAGGTTTCACTAGAACC
Organism: Dallia pectoralis; assembly: GCA_029465975.1. Classification (NCBI taxonomy): domain Eukaryota; kingdom Metazoa; phylum Chordata; class Actinopteri; order Esociformes; family Umbridae; genus Dallia; species Dallia pectoralis. Next base: position 8,334,611 of record CM055746.1, read on the forward strand.
AACAATTTGAAGTCCAAGATTATCACAAAGTCAACACAGACTGTAATAGCTTTATGCAGATTAAACTAGTAAACATAATTTAGATTAGAATAGATTAAACTTTATTGTCATTGATTGAACAGTACTAAAAGTAGAGTACAACAAAATGCAGTAGGCATCCAAACAGATTTGCAAAAGAGCAGTGCAAAAAAATATGGAGTACAGTGTGAGGATGTGCAATTGACATGGATAAGTAAATGTGCAGGTATTCAGTTATACAATGTAGCAATTTGCAAATGTGCGAATACAAGCAGAGAACAATGGTGCAAGTGGTAAACGGGTAGTCCAGTTGCAAAAAAGGGGCTGATCCAAAGGTCCTGGATTTTGGTAACCAGCCTAGAGGGGACGGCTGTTGAGTTCGAGGGAGGCAGGACTTGAGGTAATAATAATAATAATGACATTTTGAGCTTATATAGCGCTAGGTACTCAAAGCGCTTGATGTGAGGTGAGCCAATGTGAGTCTTACAAAGCACTTTATGATTGTGGGGTGAGCGCAACAGGTCGAAAATCATTTAGGCATGACACAGTCGACTGCGTCGGCACTGGCACAATGGTCGTGGTCTTGAAGCAAGTGGAGACCACCGCTAGGGACAGTGACAGGCCAAACGTGTCTATGAAGACCCCAGCCAGCTATCCAGCACATGCTCTGAGCACATGACTGGGGACACAGTCAGGACCAGCCGACTTGCATGCGTTCGCCCTGCTGAGTGCAGAAGATACCTCAGCAAAGGACAGACTGACGAGGACGACGTCGGGGGAGACAATTTAATAGCTGGGTCTTTGTTGTCTCTGTCGAAGCAGTCATAAAAGGTGTTCAGCTCGTTGGTAACAGATCTGAAAGCAGCATCACATACCTTTAGCAGTAGTCTGGCCTCTATGTTCATCCAAGGCTTCTGGTTGGGAATGTCTTTATTTGTTTCTGAGTGGTGACACTGTTGGTGCAGGTGTTGATGTAATCCATGCATATGATCCAATGTCAAGATCACAGTCAGTGGTAGCATGAGTGGCAAACAAACTCCAGTCTGTGTGTTGAAACTGGAGCGGTAGTGATGAGTCTGACCCATCAGGCCATATTTTGACTGTACCCACAGTGGGTTTCACACACTTGATGATGGGTAGATACTTTAATAGCATTAGCAGTGAGCGGTGGTCACACTGACCCAGGTGGGAGAGGGAAGTGGCTATGTAAGCCTCCGGAATATTCGTGTACACATGGTTGAGTGTATCGTCTCCTTTTGTCGGGCAGGAGACAATTTAGTTCAAGGACAATTTGGGAAGATTTGACATTTTACAGAGCAACATATTTTACACGACACAGGAACATGCATTCCTGTCAGCTGGTTGGCTAGGAGCAGTCTACGTCAGTTTGTCTTGCCTTATGTTCCTCCTCCCTTCTGTCTAAATATAGGTCAACACCGCAGGTTGTAGCATGGTGCTCCTCTGGACATATTCACAACAACACATATGTGTGTAAGATTGAGTTTATATCTGGGGATGAAAAATTCATACAAGGACAGTAAAACAAGATCAGTTTAATAGTCAGTGTTTTATTTGTTCAAGGACTACTAGGCAGGAAGCAGTCCTTGACTGGTATTGATACTGGTAACCCAGTCCCTGACAATTCAATGGACATTTTGATTTTAATGGGGCCGTGCAAACATTAGCCAATGAAGTCAAAATATCAATATCAGTGTAAAAATGGATGTGAAAGACTCCTTTAAACCCACTTATGTCACTACCCCTCATAGAGAATATATGCTTTGTGCACCTGGACTAACTCATATCCTCTCACCCAGTCCTCTGTAGAAAAGCATTCAGCAGGACAAATAAATATATCTCTCTTCACAAACGGAGAACGCCTGAGCTCCCTGTTGACTACTATGGTACCCCCACTCAGATGACACACAAAGGCAGGTGGACTAAACACAGTTCAGGCCCTTCAGATAGTGCCAAGAAATCGTTTTACAGCGAAGCAGAGACCACTGGGTAAACACAACCCTCCTCCTCAACCTGAACATGACTCCACTGACACCATGCCTAGATTAGCCCATTCATTACTGGCCAGCTTCAGACATAGTTAACTACCGCTTTACCTGAGTACCTTTCTGTACACTTAATGCGAGTACATCTACTTCAACCAACTGAGCCCGGGAGTGTTTCATTTGAAATTTCATCACTTTAATATTCACTGAGACCTGTTCTACTTTTCACCAGAAATGTATAAGTATCTATGTGTGTAAAACCTTTCAGATTTGGTACTTCATTCAAGGTATATGAAAATGATGGAATGGAATATTTTATTTTTCAATTCAAGCTTTTGCCACAACTACATTCATACAACAAGCTAAAAAAATACTGCACAATAGAAAAATAACCTCATGACTACTAAATCAAACATTATTCCTGTATCTAAACAGATAACTAATTGAACCCATGTATTTTTAAGTTACAGTACAGAGTCAATGGTTGGATTAGCCCATTAATACAAACACCACCATTTATTCAATCTCCACTAAAAACAAATAGCAAACGCAGGACACAGGACCCCATGGAATGACTGGTGAAAGGGTAATGGGTTTTCAAACCCCGATACAGGTATAATCTCTGTGGCTCAACCACTAGTGGAAACCCAGTTAAAGAATGAATACACAAAAGAAAAGCAGCAAGCATTACAATGGCTTTGAATTGCCTCTTAAAAGAAATGTTGCATGGCTATTTTGTGATTTACTCTAGCAAATCAAAACTGGCACTAGCTAGCGGATAGGAGGAGGTGATATATTTGCAAGTACCACACTGCCGGTGTCTCTGTTAAAAATAGTTGTTTTTCAAAATGTATTGTATTCAACATAATACAATTATTTTCACTCATGTAAAACACTACAAAAGCAAAATGTTCGAAATAACCACACTTTGGTTGCCACAGGAGAAACTGCAAGGTAAGATATATTAACCGTGACATTTTACATCTCAATGTGAAGAACTGACAGAAGAAATTCGACAGACAGACGTGCCTTGTTTTAACACTGGCTGCACACAACACAACGCACCCAGTCCCAGTCAGAGACAATCTGGTCACTATAAGTCTAATGACATTTAAAAGGGCTAAGCTGTGAGTGGTCCAACAGACAGACAACCTGAGTGATTATAGAACCCTCAAGGTTAGTCTGGAAAGCACATAATCCTAAGGAAAGTGTCTGACGTAAACTAGGAAAGCAGACAGAGGATCTTATCACCCAGGTAAGTTGGTTACTGTTTACATACTAGGTAATAATAGTTTAAACAATAAAAAAAATGCAGAGAATGCTGCAAACATAAGGGCTTTGTATACATTTATAGCTAAATCTAATAAAACTGTAAGACGTAACCAAAACAAATCTACAGACATTATGACATCATAAAGAAAGTCTAATACCTAGTAGCATGAAGGGCAGCAGGCAATATATTAGGGTTGCACGATATTGAGAAAATGTGATATTGATAATGAATATTGCGATATCAATATTAACTTCGATATTCTTAAACATATGTAAAAAAACAAAGTCAAGTTTTTATAATACTGTTTTTTCTTCAACTACCAGTGCAATTTGACTGTTAGTTGAAATAAACCAACTAAAAGTCAAATTAATGAGTAAATTGTATGTCTACAAAACAGGGCATGTTGTACTGGTTGTACAGTACTAAACAATAAGTAATAATAAAATTATATCAGAAACAGGGCCCATCAACACAGGTGTAGCCTTTAGAGGGCATGGGCAGATTCCGTTACCACTCACAGGTAGAAAACTAGCATGTCAACCATATCTGGTTTAAGCCGTGAGCGGTGAGCTAGTATCCCTCCTATAATTAGGTGCTGGAGGGGATTTGATATTGTTTGTCCAGTTCATTCAGAAGCTTCCCAAAGCCCTTTTTTCCACTGGGTAAATGGGCATCATATCTTTGGCCAAACAGTATGTGATAGCATTAATCATTTCTTTATGTCTCTTCGAGATCTTATCATACTTAGTACCACTAGCAAAAGCACTCGCTAGCGATGTTTATATGGCTAGCTCTGATGATTTACCTGTGACACGATTGTTTGCACTCATCGTATAGTAAGGGCTTGTGGTGGTTTTTATAATGGGAAATAGGTTGGTTGTATTTCCTCTTGCCCGGTGTATCACCATACTGCAAGTTTTGCACAACAGCTTGAGCGACATTAGTTGGCTTAAACTTTTATTTAGCTTCTCTAACTTGCTTTTTCTCTCTTTGTCCGGCTGTCTTTATTTCTCTGCACTCACGTTGTCGGAGTTAACACATACGTCACGTGTAATGTGGGTCTGTCCGTTTAGTGGACCCGTTCGCTCACACTTGCATGTGACAGGGCAACTGACCAATCAAATATTATCATTATATATAGTTTTCAAGCGGGCTCTTAAATCGAACACAACTAAGACACAAAGCCAACCGACGCGAAAATAAATGTATAAATAAATGTCGCATTTCTTGCGACATTTTCGATATTGATATTGCGCAACGTGATATCACAATAGATATTAAGTCGATATATCGTGCACCCCTACAATATATCATAATATATTGAGCCTCAGTTAGTGGAGTGCTAGTAATGTCAAAGCATGTGTTCCTGCAGGTATTACATAACATGTGCATTTACTAATGAGTCCAACTTTGACACAATCACAAACTAATTATTGTCATTATATTACCATCATGAGAGCACTTTAAAGTCCAATTAAACTAATCTTAAATATGTGCGAACCTGCCAGTCTCAAATGCAATACCTATATATGTATTCGTGAGTTAAAAAAAAAAACAGTATGACTGGACTGTAATAGATATAGCTTTTTATGAACACGTAATATATATATTTTTTTTATAGTTCACCTTTTGATCCCTGGAGCAAAATGTGAGCAGTCATATGACTGCATAATTGAAGCATACGCAATCAAATTGTTTACTTTTAACAACTACATGCCAACTCGCAAAGACTTATCTTGAAATGATTAAACTTAGAGAAGCAAATCATTACGCAATTCATTTTACTGGAAAAGTAACCTTTGGGCACTCTCCGCTGTTGGAATTATAGAACTCTTTCCTGTCCTATTCTTTGTTATATATTAGCCACAGTTTGTACTGACTGTCATTAGGCCTAATACTATCCAATTTACCTTTAGATTGTAGTCTCCAGCCTCAATTTTATTTGGGCAAATTAAATTTGATTATTTACCTTCATTCGTCATGTGTTGGTAACGATAATAAAAGATAATATTAAATGAAAAGTTTGGAACACTACGCAATACATGCCGCAAAACCGGAATCATCAGAGTTGAATCAAATTAGGCAATAGGCCAACTCCCTCTATTGATTCTAAAGGGCCCATTTACCAAGTTCTAATTCAAAGCACACCAAATATAAAAGCAATGCTTAGGTTTCCAATGCAATACCTATGTAATGAAAACAGACAAGAAATCTGTTTGCCATAAATTAAATTACATATATGTGAGACAGGCAGGCAACCACCCCTAAATGGACACATTACACACCTGCAAAAGGTTTATTGATAAAAAACAAAAAAGTAACACACAAGGGATCAAGGTCTAAAGGTACAACTGCGGCGGGTGCCTGTCAAAGGCACTACTTTAATGACCTTGCTGTGATTCAGGAACTCAGCCTTCCCCAGAGTAGAAACAAGCAGATGTCCCGGTCATCATCCTTTTACATATTCATTCATACAATGTGAGTGTGCTACAGGAGAGAGCGTGGCTCTTCAAGGTCAAGGACAGAGGGAAGTAGCAGACTAGAAACACTTATTAAAACACCTGCATGTGCTGTTGTATTTCTCAGTGTAAAGATCATGAATATTTTTTTATAAATGCACTGACACTGATTAAGAAAATGTAACATTAATACAAACACTTGTACTCCCAAGCTCTCTCAAGCCTTACCAAAGAAAACCTCAGTTGAATAAAAACAAATCTGAAATTGAAAGGTAATGCAACTGGACAACACAACATGATAGTGCGGCCTGATTTATTTTTACTACTCCTATGTTACAAGATATTATGAAAAAATTATACTTGATACTAATTTTGTGAGTAAGTAAGGGTTTGCAGTTATTAGAAACTTGACTAAGTTAGTGTCCAAGAACAGAGCATTTATTTCTCCAAAGAAACACATACACAAATAAATCTGCTTGATACAGCTTTTTTAAATCCAATAAAAATGCAAACCTAGAAATATAATATTGTATTGAGGACATAGCGTGACATTTTAAATAAGTATATCTGATTTAGTTTTAACTCTCTAATATCTCATCTAACATCACAGTATGAAATGATACATACACAGGGCCTTACTATTGGGAGGAAAGCATTTTTATTTAGCGTCCAAAATTTGGATTATAAATGTAACTATTAACCGGAGTTAGTTACATTTAAGCAGTGAAGATTTTAACACACTGGTTTGACACAAATACGAGTTCAAATGCACCTATGTTTAGTATTTGGTTGCATATACTTTGCATGCAAAAACTAAAACCTCCCTAGTTGCTATGTTTGATGTCATTGAAGGAGCACTGTTCAATGCGATTAGACGCCTAAGCTTGTACTTTAACAGACTATGTTTTTGTACACTTAAGAAAATGTTATGCAAAAGCCATTTGCAGTAATATCTCAGAAATAGGTTGGTATGCCTGAATTGTTCCTTATATTTCTACTCTATCCATGCCTAAATGTTATTGTACTCTGATGTTCCTGGTAATTCCAGTCCTAATAGTCAGCTTCTTAAACAGCTAAAAGGCAATAAGCGGAGCTTTTCAGGCATCCCTGTGGAGGTTGGGGGCATTGAACCTGAGTGGGCAATGTTCAAAGCTTCTATTGCTGAAGCTGCGGCGGTGAGCTGTGGTCTCAAGGTCCTAGGTGCCTCAAGGGGTGGTAACCCTAGAACACCGTGGTGGACCACGGTGGTCAGGAAAGCTGTCCGACTGAAGAAGGAGGCCTTCAGGGATATGTTATCCCAGATGACTCCGGAGGCAGTTGCAGGGTACCGACAGGCCCGAAGGGCTGCAGCTGCTGCCGTGTCAGAGGCAAAGCAGCGGGTGTGGGAGAAGTTTGGAGAAGCTATGGAGAAGGACTTTCGGTCGGCACCAAAATGCTTCTGGAAAACCGTTCGGCACCTCAGAAGGGGAAAACGGGGAACCATCCAAGCTGTGTACAGTAAGGATGGGACACTGTTGACCTCAACTGATGATGTGATCGGGCGCTGGAAAGAGCATTTTGAGGAGCTCCTGAATCCGACCTACACGCCCTCTGGTATAGAGGCAGAGCTGGAGGCTGATGGAGGGTCATCGTCAGTTTCCCTGGGCGAAGTCGCTGAGGTAGTCAAACAACTCCACAGTGGCAAAGCCCCAGGGACTGATGAGATTCGTCCAGAAATGCTAAAAGCTTTGGGTGAGGAAGGGCTGTCTTGGTTGACACGCCTCTTCAACATTGCATGGAAGTCTGGGACAGTGCCAGAGGAGTGGCAGACCGGGGTGGTGGACCAGAGAGTGTGTGCCAATTACAGAGGTATCACACTCCTCAGCCTCCCTGGTAAAGTGTACTCCAAAGTGCTGGAAAGGAGGGTTCGGCCAATAGTTGAACCTCAGATTGAAGAGGAACAATGCGGTTTTCGTCGTGGCCGGGGAACCACGGACCAGCTCTTTACTCTCGCAAGGATCCTGGAGGGGGCCTGGGAGTATGCCCATCCAGTCTACATGTGTTTTGTGGATCTGGAGAAGGCGTATGACCGGGTACCCCGGGATTATTTGTGGGAGGTGCTGCGGGAATATGGGGTGAGGGGGTCTCTTCTCAGGGCCATCCAATCTCTGTACGCTCAAAGCATGAGCTGTGTCCGTGTTCTCGGCAGTAAGTCGGATTCGTTCCCGGTGGGGGTTGGCCTCCGCCAGGGCTGCGCTTTGTCACCAATCCTGTTTGTAATATTCATGGACAGGATATCAAGGCGTAGTCATGGGGGGGAGGGGTTCCCGTTCGGTGGGCTGATGGTCACATCACTGCTTTTTGTGGATGATGTGGTCCTGATGGCCTCATCGGTCGGTGACCTTCAGCACTCACTGGATCGGTTCGCAGCCGAGTGTGAAGCGGCTGGGATGAGGGTTAGCACCTCTAAATCTGAGGCCATGACTCTCAGCAGGAAACCGGTGGAGTGCCTACTCCGGGTAGGGAATGAGTCCTTACTCCAAGTGAAGGAGTTCAAGTACCTCGGGGTCTTGTTCGCGAGTGAGGGAACAATGGAGCGGGAGATTGGTCGGAGGATCGGAGCAGCGGGGGCGGTGTTGCATTCGCTTCACCGCATCGTTGTGACGAAAAGAGAGCTGAGCCGGAAGGCAAAGCTCTCAATCTACCGGTCAATCTTTGTTCCTACCCTCATCTATGGTCATGAAAGCTGGGTCATGACCGAAAGAACGAGATCGCGGGTACAAGCGGCCGAAATGGGTTCTTAGAAAGGTGGCTGGCCTCTCCCTTAGGGATAGGTTGAGAAGCTCAGTCATCCGAGAGGAACTCGGAGTAGAGCCGCTGCTCCTTTGCGTAAAAAGGAGCCAGTTGAGGTGGTTCGGGCATCTAGTACGAATGCCACCTGGGCGCCTCCCTAGAGAGGTGTTCCAGGTAGGGGTGTGCGATATGACGATATTTAATCGTGGACTATTAAAATGTCTCCACGATTCACTTTTTCGGAAATATCGTAGAATTGCGCTCCAGTGCACGTTCTATTAGATGCAGATCTATGGCGTTTTTTCAGAGCTAACAACATGCAATGCGCGGTGCTCTAGATGTCAGCGTGTTAACACTAGAAGCGCCAACAGCCCATGCCCCCGGGCGTTGCAGTTAGTAAATAAAATAAATATATAATGTTGAAAAGCTACAGCCTCGTCCTTCCATGACTTTTCCTAAATACGTGCATTTTACCTTGTCCCGTTTTCAGAAACTGGTCGCGTTTTGGTCTGATCTCGTTTTGGTCTGATCTATATTGGACTGGTTTTGGTCTGGTCTTTATGAAACTGGATCAGTTTTGGTCTGGTTTATTTAAAACTGGACGCGTTTTGGTCTAGTCTACATGAAAATGGACGCGTTTTGGTCCGATCTATATGAAACTGGATATATGTAACGGATTCATTTGCTGCTGTCTCATGTGCACTCATAACATCACTAATGAACACTGTGCGCAGTGCAACCGGTTAGTATGCGTGTCCTGCTCAGGCAGACAAAAGCTGCGAGATATACATAGATAATAGATTGATTGGCTTGGTTGAATTTGAATAAACTAAAAAAAAGAGGTAGGCCTACGTTTATAAAGAAATATATGTTTTACTAAATAAACAGAACGAAAATATAAAACGAAATTGATTAATGTATCTACCGGGTAACAGCAGAATATACCCGACCGTGACCAATATACAAACTGTAAAATACGTGTTTCATTCATACAGTGCCTTAGTTACTGGACTGTAATTATTATAGGCTAATACATTTTACAAATGTAAATGATCGAATTATACACTGTAGCCTAATGTTTTTATTTCAAGAGTCTGTGTTGCAATATATACGGCCAATCATGCGCAAATCATTTGATTGCGCGTCGCTTGTGATCTAAAATGTTTGAGCATTTATTACATCAAAATAGGACATACAGTTTGATGGATTTTCATTTATTCGATCTTTAGAAATTTAAATATCATAGCCTGTGCATTTTAATCATGGTTTTAATTTTGTATTGTATGGTTACATAAGACAATAAATAGGCTACATACTATTTTAGTAAAATGTTTTACTGCATAATTCACAATTCATTTAATTCAGGATGATAACACAGTAGATCATCTGATGCTGTAGATGGATGGCAGGTTACACAGTGAATGGATGGTGAAGCTGCGGATGAGAACGGGTGCTTCTTTGCACAATTGCACTTCCATTAAATATACACGTGATTAAAATATGCTACTTTAACATTTTTTTCCCTTTATGTTTTGTTACCTTGTATGGCTATATTTTTTAAATGGAGATATAATCTGCTTGTATTGCGGCTCAGTAATTTGCAAAATAGTCTTAAAAAGCAACATGAAAAAGAATCGTGATAAAATCGCGAATCGTGATTTTTCCTGAAAATCGTGATATGATATTTTTCCCATATCGCCCACCCCTAGTTCCAGGCACGTCCAGCTGGGAGGAGACCTCGGGGAAGACCCAGGACTAGGTGGAGAGATTATATCTCCACACTAGCCTGGGAACGCCTCGGGATTCCCCAGTCAGAGCTGGCTAATGCTGCCCGGGAAAGGGAAGTTTGGGGTCCCCTGCTAGAGCTGCTACCCCCGCGACCCGACCCCGGATAAGCGGTTGAAGATGAGATGAGAGAGATGAGATGTGCAGCATTGAGAACACAAACTTGGAAAGCATATTCATTGTGATACTTAGGGATTTTTAGATATTGCCTCATTTAACACTAAAATCATATGGCTAATGACATGAATAACAAATGCCAGAGGATGCATATTGGAGCTTTGAATCAAGGACGGTCAAACTGATCATTTGCCTTTCTTCCATGTTGCTGTAGAAAATGCCTAATGTTTCTCAATGCAATAAGCGAATAAACAGTAGTAGCACAGTGGGGTCAAACCTGTCCCACGGAGGGCTTAGTGTATGCAGGTTTCAGTTTTTCCTTTAAATTAGTTCCCAGTTCACACAGTGAGGGTAGAATCTAACCAATTTGTCACTTTATTAATCAAATACAAGATGAAAGCGAAAATCTGTAGACAATCTGTGGAACCGATTTGACACCTGTGAGCTAGAGGTCCTTGAGTTAAGAGCAACAAACAGAACATTCAGAGTTGAAACTGATTTTGATCATTCATCATCTGGTCAGTCCTGAAACCTTTAAGTGACCTGGTCAGAATCTAGCTAGCAGATATGAATGAGCTGAAAGCCAAAAAAACCTGCAGCTGCCACTACTTTGGGGCTAACCTGTCACATTGTATAGCATCACAACAGCCTGCAAACAAAAAAATGTTTTGAGGATGTTCCCAAACATCATGTTGTGTCAACTCTATGCCCACCATTGGATGGGCTTAGTACTACAATGTGCTAAAGCCTTTACTTAACTGGAATAACAGAAATGTGTACAAATAACCTAAGCTGGCATAGAAGCAAAAACTTAAAAATGCTTGGATAAGGGCAAGACCAGGGGTGCCCTAAGACATCGAGAGCAAAGTATACTTATAAATAAACCCAAAGCAGTGACTTCTAATCCCTTTCGTCATCTGAATAAAACGTAATTCAGCCTGATGAACATCCTTAGGAGGAGCAACTTTCCGTGAGAGAGGATCAAACAAAATCAAAAATACTTAAAATGACTGATAGCTGAAGGCTTTATCGGTTTTCCTAATCTTAATCCAAAATAATGTTCATTGTGCCTTGTCTTTTCTCAGAAAGAGATGCAGGCATCTGAAAAGGCGCATCGAAGACTCATTGCAAAGGACTTGCTACTAACAGTATTTATATTGAGAAATAAAAGAACATGAGACAATTTAAAGATTTGAAGACGTGTAATTGACCTAAGGATTTTGATGCTGAAAGCAGATTCATACTCCATCTTAAAATAATGCTTCTACAATTAGTTGCACCATTTGCCAAAAATGCCCTAAATCATTGTCTTGCAAAACACAACGTTTTTGCGGGTTTAGGAACAGAGCAGATTCTACTTGATAAATATGGAACCCCAGTTAGCAGTTTATCCATCAGCTGGACCATTACTCTTCATTAGGGACAAAGGGCGTTGCAAGGCGGTGTGTATATGCACATCAAGTGGACGGAAGATGGATGTTATTGGGGTGGTTATCGCCTTAAAAGACAGACAGCACATTGACGACTAATGAGAAAAAAGAGAATCAGCAGCAGTGACCTTGTTTTTATTGATTGGTTACACTGAGGGAGAGAAAATATATTGCCTCCTATATCATTCACAAGTGCACATCCAGCTTTTACATCTACATTGGCATTCTCATTATTTAAAGAATAGAGAACATGTTGTTATGACTGCTTACACTCGGATACAAAGAAATGTCCATGCAAGGCTTTACTTTGGGTTCTAGTAAAGAGTTATCAATATGTCCTCGTCAGAGCACTTTGGCTGCTATCCAAGCAGCCGGCGAAATTATTGCTCCTAGTAATTGTGAATTATTGCTCCTAGTACTTGTGAATAAGAAATAAACTGTGAATATAGAGTGGCCTCAACGCCATCCTGTAAAAAAATCCTGGAAACAACAACTATTAATCATCATCACTGACCATAACGGCACAGAATTATGTCCCACTATGTTTGGAAATAAAAACAAAAATTATTTAATAAAACAGGGGGTTAGAAAATCAGTTCTGGTGAAGGGTTCTGGGATCAAGTTGTTTTGTAATGCCAGGCAGATGAGATTGACTCAGGCCTGTACGACTCGGGTAAAATATTTAATGTCCCGTCTGGATCTCTGAATATTCATGGACCATCGTCCTCATCAGATTGGAGGACATAGCACTGTTGTGTGATATTCTACATGTAGTTGCATTAGGGCTTCAGGAAGAGTGGCAGGGGTAGTAACAGGAATGTAGGGTAGGAGGTAAAGCTGAATGCTGCCGCAGTTTATCTGACACAAGGAGGGTTGGGACAGTTCAACACGATATCACAGGTTTTCGTGAAATAGACACGATTTTTGTACCTAACATTTGTGACATGCACACGTAAAAGTTTGTTTATTATTATATAATATTTAGGACACGAAAAATCGTCACACACACACAAAAAAGCACAACAAACGTTTTTGGTCAACAACACGTTAAACAAATAAGTAAATCGAAATGTTTGGTATTGGTTAAAGTTAGGGCAAGAGTAAGAGTCAGTGTTTGGTTTAATATTAATAGTAATAAAAAGAGTTATAGTCCAGAAAGTTGAGTCCGTCGCGTTTACAATTCAAGCTACGCCCACTTCCTGGTTGAAATGCAAGTTGAGTCAACCAATCACAACACTTGCTTTCAACACCTCAAGAAAATTGTGTCCAGGACACAAAAAAACTACCTTTTACGTGTGGATGTCACACATTTTGGGTACAAAGATAGTGTCAATTTCACAAAAAATCATGATACTGTGCTGGACAGTTACAGCCATGTAACTGAAACTGAATAAAACATTGATTTAGAGTCGTAGCTGTACACAGTTGTTACGACCAAAGAAGTCACCCTCACGAAAAATAATAGTGGTATTGTGTACTGGTTCCCAACCAGGGGATACTTGGGCTATCTACATACTATTGAGGCCCCAAGAAGAGAGATCATAGACTTACAGGCAAAATGCAACAGCGGATTTATGGGGACTCTGGAAAATGAAAGACGTGGTAGTAAGAGGTGATGGTGGAGTAACTGATAAACGGACGCACCAAAAATATTCTGCAATTTCAAACACACTGCATGGAAAGGAATCAATTAACAAAATGCATTTATTATACAACTTGACCAAAATTAATCTGTGATTTCTTTTCACCGAAACTTTCTTTACAGGCAAGTTAGAATATACATCTTTATCTACAACGCATTATGCCGGGTGACCACCAAATGCAACCAATGCATTGCATTACACCGGAAGTTATTAATTTTTATTAGAGCAGTCCGATATTACCAATGCATTGTTTGGTCTGCGTTGCAATTTGGATGCAGCATGCGTCAAATATTTTCAACTCTTGCATACGAGGGATGCACCGGTTGGGAAATTCTGGACCGATACCGATATTGATGTTTAACATAACAATTTGGCCGATGGCCGATGTTTTTTATTTCTAGTATTTATTCCTTCTTTTGTGCCACGGAAACATACACGTCGTTCGGCTCGTGTACTTTATTGACGGTCCCTAACTATACGCACACGGAGGTTTCTGTCCGCGGATCACCCGGGTGTAGTGTGGCTGCTTGCGGGAAAACCGCACCTGATCTCGGGCTCCGAATATCCGTTGAATATCCAATATCGAATATCCAACCAACTTTACCTCGGTCTGAGATGAAGCAAATATATTTGTGCAGGAATCTCGCACTATAAAAATTCCCTTGCGGGAATGGTTTAAATTCCCTTGCGGGAATGGTTTAAATTATGCGCAACCCCCGCAATTAAATTCAAGCCCTGATATAAACAAGCCAATCTACTTGCCCGACATACTTTTTTAATGGCCCCAGGCCATCGGTTATGTCGAACACTGCCGTCTCAGGGCTGTCACAGAGGGGATGACATCTGCAGCTGATGCTTCTAATGAGCTAACTTCTCTCGTCAATTGTTCAAATAGGGAGAGGAGTGTTATAAAGTTTTCAATTAATTGCCACTGGTGCGCACTGAGTGGCCGGGAGGTCGTAGTCTGCAGCATATGTAGCAAGTGCGCGCTTTTGTTCCAGCAAGCTCTCCAAAAAAAGTTTCTCCTGAGCACAGCGTTCATGACACATATAAACATTGGCGAATGTCATTTTTATTTCCCGATGGCCGATGGCAGTTAACGAGGCAAATATGGGCCGTTACCGATGTTCAGCCGATGCATCGGAGCATCCCTATTGCATACTAATTGTGTACATGGACATACGGGAGGCAACCGGATGTCTGAAGTTTCAAGTCATTTTTTGTAGATAACTCAATGGCTTCTTAATGAGGCATTTTCTATTATAATAGATATAGATATATAATAATATTTTTTTTTAAAACATAGTGTACCCCCACAATTACCCATTATTAGACTGTCCAAAAAATGTAAAGCTAAAAAATTTTCTCATTTGTGTGGAAAAAAATAAAATGCTAATCAGCCCACCAGGAGACAAACTTTGAGGAAGATAATTGTTGCCTGTAGCAATTAACACATTGCACAAAAAGAGCACGGCACTAGGGAACAGCAAAAATGTGTTTATCATCCATGTTGCTTGTGCCTTGCAAAGTACCCATGCGCTGGATATAGAAAATGCAGACTATGCGCGTAGAAAAACAAGGTATTGGAAATTTGGGACGCATTTGGGCACCCGGCGTAAGTACCACTTTGTGTATGCATTCGCGTTCATACAAAATAAAATACAATTATTAGTAGACAAAGGATGTCTTCAAAATAGGAATGGCCTGAATAGATCGACTATTCATTAAGTTGGTATTCAAATCTAAATTCAGTGTTTTTGTAATACTTTTGCAACAAAACTTTGCAATAGCAGGTACGCTACTATACATTTCGTCAGCTAAAGCCTCAATAGATATTAGATAGAGCTGATATTGTTAATATATAATATATATAAAAATATACAGTGTCTAGCTGATTTTAATGTATCATAATGTGACCGGGCATCCACATCGCCCGATTAGCTTTTTTTGCCTCAACTCAGTGCGCACTTTACTTTCCACATGTCTAAGATAGAGCGGGCGAAGAAATCTCTGGTGCGGAAACTTCCTTGGCTTGTTTATTGTTCTGCCCATCATGTTTTCGAACCCATAACTATTGGTTAATACTGGCCTAGTATTCGGACAAAGCATGCTGAAAATGTGAACAATAAAAACTAGTTGAAAATATCTAATGTTATTTAATCTTTTAAAACAACGCGCCACATATTCCAGTTAATTTGCGCAAAATCCCGTCCTGTGCACGGACAGTGGCTTAGTTTACTTTAAGTAGTTTTGCAAGCCTCTGGGGAAGAGATTGCCTTGCGTAATCACCTGTGGGGCTATACATTCTGTAATACAGAGTTGCTGCCTTTTATGTTTAACTATTAAACAATAGTTGTTGAGAATTTTAAATTGTGTTTTTGAGAAATAGTATTCAGATACTCGTTCGGAATTACTAAGGAGTATTCGAAACCTGTCAACAAAGAAATAAGCCCTTCCACTGCAAGTATGGACCCAGTAAAGGTTTCATCTGAACAAGACCCACACCCAATCACATTCCTAGGCTGCTGGCTTGTTTTTCAAAAGTATCCTAGCAACAAGCTCCCAGCGGGGGCCTTGAAGCGCATCAAGCTTATCAGGTAACACCATCCTGGGTCTGCTGCACTTCGTCTTGGTACGTTTCCTCACCCTAGGTCAGGTTAGACTGTACTCAGCCCTGACCCATGTATAGCATAAAATGGAGGGCAGGAGGAGGCAGAGAGGGCCACGGGTCGAGGGGGGGAAACAGAGCAGGCCACGGAGCTACAGGAGAGCTCCTCAGGTTTCAGGGAGAAAATTGCCCCACAACTCAACCAAGCCCAGTCAAAGTACAAACTGGCTGGAAGATGTCTAAAGTGCTCAGCTTAACACACGGACAACTAGACCGGGCTGTCACAGACTATGAAGATGGAGAACGCGCGTCTGTGTCCTTGAAGCTTTCCGTGTTTTGGATCAGTCGCAATACAAGCCTCTGCTCAAGGAGAATCATCTCAATGTCGCAGTGAACAAATGTGCCCCTGTAGACAAATTTAGTCCTAGTTTTATTAGATCATTAAAAACTAAACATAACGCTTTGAACATAAATTGCTTCATATAAGCTTATTTGTCAGCACATTAAAGTTGTAAGCACTTATGGAGGCCCATTAAGAAAATAAAAGATTAATAAACTGAAAAGCTAAACTAGTCATACTACCGTTTACTAGGGCTGCACGACATTGGAAAAAATTACATTGTGATATTTTTTCCCCAACGATATATATTGCGAGCCATCAATCCAGGCTAAAGTCAATAATTACCATTCCATCAGACCGTACTGTCAGACTCATGTAGGGCTCCGTAGTCCTGCTGGACCATAAGTCTGTTGTAGCTGCATAGTATTCCACGTCTGACAGCTCTGATTCAATCTTAGATCTGCATTTTCCATACAGAAAATGCATGTATTTTATTTTTTTATTCTGATAAAAGCAGGTATTTTATCATTTTATTATTATTTTCCTCTGTAAAGCACATTGAATTGCTTCTATGTATGAATTGTGCTGTATAAATAAACTTGCTCGCTTGCTTGCTACAGCTCTAATATGTGCGGGATGGTAAAACATACCGCGTGTCAAGCGTTCGGATCATTTTCTTAAATCCCTCTTTGGTGACAGTGTTTAATGGCAAAATATCTTTAGCGATATAAAACGTTATTGTTACGTTTTAAGTGATCAGACAAATTGGTGGTGTTTCCTTGTTTTGTGGCCACAACTTTATAACACTCCAGACAAAGTATCTGTTTTTGGTCAACATCCTCATTTTTGTAGCCGTTAATGTATAATATTAATTATTATTAAAAATAATAATTACATCTCCCGACTCCTTGGTTGTCTAAATACATCCATCGTTTATTTAGCTAAGCATGTAAACGATCAGGAACAACGAAAACATAACATTTAACGTTAGTGAATATTTTAGACAATGAAACGGTGAGTTCATGAGTTCACTACGGGATCGTGGATTTAAGAGACACGAGAGAGAAGCTCCGGAACGCTCATGTTGCTATCGGTTGCTACGACAACACAAACAAATTATTGCTAGTGCGCATGTCCATCATGACGTCATGGGCCAGTCAACGCAGAAAATCCAAGCTCCATGTTGGCTTTATGCGCTTTTGAGCACTCGCATTGGAATGTACGGGGCTTCTCGCAGAACACTATATTCAGTTCTCTTAATACATTCATGGTGCTACCGTTCTCTTAATACATTTATGGGTGCTACCCTTCTTCACATCGCATGTTCCAACGATGTGACGATCGCGCATGCGCACATTGCGATGTCGATGTTAAAACAGAATATCGATCAGCCCTACCGTTTACAGAGATGCACTCGCCGATTCACCAAATGGTTTGTGGGCGTAGGCGAGTTTGAACAACCAATTAAACTGCTAATCGAGTAATCTACCTTTCCGTAGCACAGTTATCTTAGAAGATATTTGGTTGGCTGTTTAAAGTGATAGCTAAATTACTAAGTTTCATGTTGATGGTAATAGCGTGAAATATCTGACGTCAACTGTTTGCAGTTGGCATTGTCATCTTTCCAAGCCTAAGAGCTAAACATAATAAAAAAGGTAGCATGAGGATTATCCATAACATAAGCCAATGGGACTGGGGTTGGTATGAAAATGCTTAACCCCAACATGTTGGCAGAGCACACAAGGCATAATGCCAGTCAGTATTCAGCGCAGAACAAATATTAATCAGGAAGAAAACAGCAAAAGTTTTTTGTTTTACCAGTGCTAAAAAGAAAGTTAAGAGTCCTGCAAGCTTGACTGTCCTGCTAAAGTGGGACACGACAAAAATGATGGCCCCATGAGGCCATTATGATGGTAATGAGCTTCCACTCATGTACAACAACGTGTAGCATGAGAAAAATGCACTACTGGGAAAGTATAACAAAGGCCTGTAGTAGAACTTGAAACATTAACCACACAGTCCCAGGGCTTAAACACATTGGAAAGACATGCGCCTGCTTGTGTAAACAAAGCGCTTTATTATTGAAAGTGTTTATCAGTAAACCAATAGGGATGGGACAAAATACCATAGCATGACATCATTCGGTTAACAAAATCCACAAAAAGCACCAAGAGGCAAAACAAATATAACTTTAAAAAGCTATTGTTTATGCTATAAGCTATTTTAGCTCATGCTAGCTCTAGAAAAACTTTACATGGCCAAAGGTTATCTCGCGAGAACAAAAGGAAGCAAACTACACCTAGCTAGATATCGTTGACATCTGCACCTAATGAATTACACCAAACATAACAGTGTTACCCTAATGTTAACCTAGCGTGTTTTCTACATTTCATATCACAACAATGTTTGTTTTTCTGTCATATGGTAATAATTGATGCAATAACTAAAACATAAGCAATGATAAATTACTTTTTAGTCAATTGAAAAGACAAGTGAATCGTTGCAAAACCCCTCCTCGTTCACTGCTCAAGGAATATGTGGTGTAAATGACCCGAAAGAGCTCAAAGAAAATTTTAATTATCTAGACTACACCCAGAATTCATAAAAGTGCGTTGATTGGCTAGGTTAAACGATAACCGGTTCACAAATTACGCCTACAGAACTGACCAGACCAGACTGCTATCTGTGTAGCTTTTAATAGCAATCTTGCGGCTGTGCAACGCTCCATTGATGGCATGAGTGCTCTCTTTTATTCTATTTTATGAAAACAGAATACATTTTTTGATAAACGAACCGTCCCATCCCTATTAAACAATGGAGTGGAATGTCATTGCCCTGGCCATCCAGAGTGGCATGTCCCATTATAAATAGAACCTTTGAGCTACAGAACTCCGCAAATTCGACAGCAACACCTCATCTATACTGTGCCATTGGTTTCATTTTCAAGAGACAAGAGATGAGCCGGTTTCAGTGAGCATACCAGGACAGTGAGAAGCGTTGACGTGACACACAAATAATTTGAGTGCTAAATTCTCTTCAAGCAGTGAAATCCTGACCAGCAATAATACAATATAGAGTGCATTACAGATTACATATGATTTAGTGTTGTCATTTTATTGGTAATCAATGTTAAAACTCCACCGGCATGGTTTGACCTGCTGATGGTCATTGTCATCCTGTCTACATGTTATGAGAGTCAATAGCCTACCTATGTCAACAGTTCCCACTGACATTTGAACAACTTACTTCAATCTGAGCGATCACATCTTTTTAACCACTACTGTTAATAAATGGTGGGATTTCTGATACTGATGTTGTTACAAGACTGTGGGGGTAATAGCAGGCAACGAGAGGAAATTAACCTCAACCAATCACCCCTCATCTTTAATGCTGAAAAATGTTGAATTGAAACAAATAAGCCAATTTCATTTATTCCCCGTCAAAGTGCACAATCATACTGTAACATTGAAACTGATTTCAATAACAAATGCGGTCGATACCTAGCCAATAACGTCATTAATGTCTGCAAGAGCTTCGAAAGCACTATAGCGCGTTAAGGGGGATAGGGTTAATACAATTGGCAGATGGCAGACTTAAACGTGGGCTGTATTTGAATGATTTTTATAATATATTTATACAGAACACGTACTAACTACCAGATACAAAACAGCACAACTAGCAAAGTAGCGGTAAAAACGATTTGAAATGGCCCAGCTGTAGGTTTCAAACTCACGAATTATCCATAAGTTTATTTAAAAAGTCATGTTGGAAAACATGGTCTTAAAGAATACTTTACTTAAAAAAAAGGTTTTACGTATGACATACCTGCATTTGGAAGTCATTGTCAGCCAGCTTTACGTTTGAAATTTGTTCACAAACTAGGCTAGTTATTTCTAATAATCTGTAGTCAACATTACTGTTTTTGTAACTACCTAGTCCTAAAGCGGCCAATTACCTTATAGTAAACATTAAACTTATCACAGTACTATAGTATGTTGCTCGCTTCACAGCGAAGGAAACGACATGCGTGTATCGGTCAGTCCATTTCGCCTGTACGTAAGATATGTGTGGACAAAAGTATCCAGGCGGATGTAAAACTTACCTGTGATTAAACAAATCAATACACCACCGAGGTAGGATGTTGTGAAATCCATTTCTGTCTATTCCAATAATTTTCTCTTCAGAACGGTTGAACAAAGAACTTCAGCGATTTTCTTGACAAAACCGACCACACTCCCGAATCATCTAAAAACTATCCGCTCCCTTCTTTCCATTAGCAGGTGCATAGCACTGAGCTGGATACTAGACACGTGATTTCCGGAGTATACCTTAGTGGTCCTTATCAAGACTTTTACGCCCCCTGCCGTTTTTTACATGCGTTTACAACAATACATATTTCCAATGCCGTAGAGATATTTTAGTTTTACTTTAATTGTTTAAAATATTGTAAACAAGCAAAGCAGTACAAAATGTCAGAAACCAGTAATGTGCTAATTACAAAGCAGTTTACAGGTCTGCATGTTTTCAGGAAAACTGAACGAAACAATGAGGGACCACTTCATAAAACATTTTGGGGTCCTTTCCGGGATCTTAACCATTAACTGCATTCGAATGCAACATTTCAAGTTGCTGAGTTACAAAATGTCTAGAAGTTAGGAATCAAAAGAATAACAATTTATATATCATTACGCCCCGAGAGTTTATGCATCAGCTGGTAATCGAAAGATTTATGCAGATTGTGCGAACTAGTGCAAAAATGTTGTTCATGCTCCTTTTCAGTAATTAGCACATGCTTGTCAAATATAGGAACAAGAAAGTGCCCAACATTTATTCTGTTCGAGTGATTTTATAGCTGGAACAATTCTTTAAGAAATGCAAAGGTCGCTGTAGCTTGATAGCTTTGCTAACATGACTCAAGCTAATTTTATAGTGGTATTAGTCAAAATTATTGTAGTCATCTTTTGCATGAAAAGACCTATGCTGAGACAATGTGACGTCACACATGGAAACCCAGGTAAGCGTCTAATAGCTCCAATAGCACCTAAATTATACTACTGCACTATAAATAAATAACACAATTTTTCATTCTAACATAGCTGATGAACAGTACAATAGACAGTTATATACAATTCCCCAAACAAATCTAAATACAAAACATACAGTGGGTATAGAAAAGAATCACCCCCCGCCCTTTAAAATAATCAAATTTTGTTGCTTTGCAGTCTGAAATGAAATCGTACAAAAACATTTTTTGTTTTATTCAGCTGTATTTACAACTTATAACATCCAAGTGAAATATATAATACCAACTTGTCAGATTTTTTTAATACAAATTTTAAATCACAATCACTGAGTTTGAAAAAGAATCACCCCCCTCCTAAAAATGACTTGTAAACCCAACCAGGTGTAGTTAATCACCTTCTCAATAGCACACAAAACCAATTGACTTTCAATTGTGATCAGCTGTGGTCATTTTGATTATCTCATTATCAAACAAGCTTTTCCTGAAGTATTTCAGTCCTTGATAGTGCAACTGAAGAAAACAATCAACTATGGGTGGCAAGGCATTGTCAAAAGATCTCTGGGATAAAGTTGTGGACAGGCACAAGTCAGGAGATGGATACAAAAAAATGTCAAAGGCTTTATTAGTGCCTAGAAGCAAAGTGAAGTGTATAATTAGGAAGTGGAAGGTATTTGGCATAAGACAGACCCTCCCTGGATCAGGACGTTGCTCCAAACTGGATGAAAGAGCCAGGAGGAAACTGGTCAGAGAGGCTTCCAAGAGGCCTACAGCAACTCTGAAGCAGTTGCAGGAATTCATGACAAACAGTGGTCATTGTGTGCATGTGACAACAATATCTCAAATTCTCTACAAATGTGGCTTGTATGGAAGGGTTGCAAGAAAAAAGCCACTCCTCAAGAAAGGCCACATGCAGACACGACTGAGCTTTGCCAAAACACACCTTGAAGATTCTGAGGCCCTGTGGAAAAAGGTGTTATGGTCAGATGAGACTAAAATTTAATTATTTGGCCTCAACGCCAAACGATATGTCTGGCGAAAATCAAATACAGCTCACCATCCAAATAACACCATTCCTACAGTAAAGCATGGAGGTGGTAATATCATGTTATGGGGTTGTGTCTCTGCATCAGGGACTGGAGCACTTGTCAGGATAGAAGGAAAAATGGATGGGGCAGAATACCGTCAAATTATTGAGGAAAATCTGCTGCTCTCTGCCAGAAAGTTGTCAATGGGAAGAAGATTTACCTTCCAACATGACAATGACCCAAAGCATACAGCAAAACTTACCACACAGTGGCTGAAGGAGAAAAAGGTGAATGTCCTTGCATGGCCTAGTCAGAGCCCAGACTTAAACCCCATAGAAAATCCATGGAATGACTTTAAGACCGCAGTCCACAAACGGTCACCATCAAATTAAACTAAACTTGAGCAGTTCTGCAAGAAAGAGTGGTCAAATATTGCAACGTCTAGATGTGCAAAGTTAGTAGAGACATATCTTAACAGACTGAAGGCTGTAATTAAAGCAAAAGGTGGTTCAACAAAGTACTGAAACAAGGGGGTGATCCTTTTTCCAACTCAGTGATTATTATTTTTTATTTGTATTTATTTTTCTGACATGTTGGTGTTATATCTTTCACTTTGATGTTATAAGTTGCACTGAGTAAACACAGCTGAATTAAACAAAAACTGTGGCTGTCTTCATTTCAGGCTGCAAAGCAACAAAATGTGATTATTTTAAAGGGGGGTGATTTTCTTTTCTACCACTGTATATTAACATCTATAAAATACATGTGCAATTCCAATATTCCTTATCCATTAGAATTTTGGATAAATTTGCTTACACAATTCCAAATTATCTAAAGTGCATAGTTAGCTAATGATCATAGCACAAAAAAATAAGAATTCCAGGATAACCATTGCATTAGAAGAATACTTATAACGTATGTCAATCATCTTATTGGATTGTGTTTGCTCCCTCATTCCCCTTTCTTTCCAACATTAACTATATTTATTGTTCTCATGGTTACCCTTTAACAGGCCATATTACCTGGAACATGCTAACTAAGTAGTTGTCCTAGATGTGTCCCAGCAGGCTGATAACAGTTACATAAAGCATAGCAGGAGCTTATACCTAAACCTCTTTTTAGAGTTAACATCTGCTTCTCAATATGGTCATTGAAAAATGTAAGTGTTCAGTATGTCTAAATATAACTTATAACTTTTAAAATGATTCCATTAAGTAATCCACCAAACCAGATTGTCAATTTCTAATCTCTAAAGCTAATTGAGCCAGGTGGTTGTCAACCCTTAAATGCTACATGCCATGCCTGATGACACTCCTAAGCTTAAGCCCTGCTACTGCACACATTTAGTAGATATGGCTTTGCTAAATCGAGAACAAAGTATTGCCATAAACAGGTTAGTTAAACATTCTCCTACTATGTTCCAATCAAGTAATGGAAATGCTGTTAGCTGAATAGGACACTAAAGGTGTATTCAGTCCATCAAACAAACATTTAGTAAAAAATACTTTGAGATATATAGACTGGAATAGAGAAACTCCAGCATATGAATTAACCTAATAGGTTTTCCAAATGTGTCCGGAAGAGCCAAACTGTTGTATCTAAAGGTCTAGGTGGGTCTGCCTTGTTTGTTTGTCTTCTGTTCGGGAGGATGCCATAACAGGCAGCAGGCAGGGTAGATCATCTTTAAAAAAGAAAGAAATTGTACATTTAAAAGAATGTTGATTGTTGGAAGGATGTATAAGACTGAACCAACCATTGGTACAAAAAAAACTTTTTACTGTTGTAATGATGTTTGTAACAGTTTTTTTCATAGAAATAAACCAGTTTATTTGATATATTGCCAATATGCCATGGCCAAGAACTGTATCCAAGCAGTCTGTATTGTGTTTTTACACTGACGAGACAAAACATTATGACCACCTGCCTAGAATGCAGTCAGTCTTCCGGGTTCTGCAAAAACATTGCTGACTCACTGAGACAAAGACTCTACAAGATCGTTGAAGGTTCCCTCTGGTATCTGGCATCAGACATTAGCAGCAGATCCTTGGATCTTGTAGACAAAATTTGATTTCAGAGTAAGTCAGCTGCCCCCGTCGAGGTGTTTTTGTTGGGAGTCAGATAACACACACATCTGAACAATGAACGACAACGATGTAGCCTACTGTCCTTACATCTGTGGCCTTCTCATATATATAAATTCTGTTATTCAGTGCTGCTGTTGATTTAGTCTGAATCTGTGAGTTAATCACGCCCCATTCGTTTCAATAAAACAGATTGAAATGTGTCATTATGAAATTAAAGTCTCTTAAAATAAATGAACATGCCATTATGAAATAATAGTTCCTAAAAAAATATATGTGGAATTACAAAATAGAATCAGGAAGAATCAGGAAGTGTTTTATTCGCCAAAATAATTTCACGAACAAGGAATTTGTGTTGACCCATTTAATTCACACATTGAAGGACAAATACTAACAATACTAACAATATGAGCAAGAGAGACCACGCCTAGCTAAAATATCCAGTGTTTAAATATAATGTACTTTGATTATGCAATTGTGCAAATGTGTAATGCCTGGTTAGAGTTCAGATGACCTTTAGAGATGACTTTTGGAGATTTAGCAATACAAACAAGACTAACAAGAGAGACCTTGCCTAGCTATAATATACAATATTTTAATACAATATGTATTATATTATATGCAAATTGTGCACATGTGCAATGACGATTTAGAGTTCAGAATCAGAATCAGATAAGAATCAGGTTTATTTGCAAAGTCTGTTAACACATACATGGAATTTGTTCTGACCAATAGCTGCAGCATTTAGTACACACATTTTTAAAATGTACATGAACAGTGCAGACAGAGAAAAAAACACACAACACGAACAGTTCGACAAGAGACCATGCCTAGTGGTATAAGTAATGGATAGATTTGTTTTGGTCCTGATAGACCTCAGACTTCTACCAGAGGGGAGCCCGGATGGGAGGGGTCTGCCTCGATCTTTGCTGCCCACCTCAGTGACCTGGCGATATGCAACTCTTTAAGAGACTGAAGGTTACATCCAATTATCCGCTCTGCAGAGCGGATGATGCACTGCCGTCTGCTCATATCCTTGAGAGTGGCTGCAGCATACCAGATGGTGATGTAGGAGGTCAGGATGGACTCAATGATGTGTAAGTGTTAGTCATCATGGTCATTGTTACTTTTTCAGCTGGTGCAGACAGTATAGTCTTTGTTGCGCATTATTTGTGAGATGGTGATGTTCAGCTCCTGCTTGAGGTTTTATTATTTCAAGCGTACGATAAATTGCACATAAAAGTGACAAGGAACAGCAAGTTTATTGGTGGTTACTAAACGTTTGTCTGTAGACAAGAACCATACATAATGATTTAAATGTCATTATAATGTTGAAAAAAATTAAAAGGTGTGGTGAGTGACACTATTTCTTTAAAATGTAAATGTATTTGAGAATAAATAGTGAATTAAAGGTCCAGTACAGTCCATTGTTATTGGCATTACAAAATAGTCTAGTTACATGTTTATTGGCATTATTGCTGTACTGTTATTGTCTGACAGAATTTCTGTATTTTAAAAGTACTTTATCTTAAAAACGTGCCACTTACAATTGCAACCTTTCACCACAGGGGGGCGTTCAACCTCAGAACAGTATCACTGACATTGTAAAATTGCAGAATGTCTGAAAGAAAGTTTTGGATTACTCTACCTCATTATATAAACAAATGTTATTGACACTAATATTGGCACCTAAGGCCTAATACTTGATTTCAGATAAATTGGGCAACAATAACTGCTGTTAAACTGTTTCTGTGTCCATCAGCAAGCTTCATGCACTACTCTTCTTCTATTCTAGCCCAATCTTCAGCACCTAACTACTCTTTTTGTCCAGGGTATTTCTTTTGTTTCAATACATAAATGCACAATATCAGTCTGAAGATATTTCTTGGTTCTTTAAAGTTCTAACACAAATCGACAAACCAATTAATTATTTTCATATTCAACTTAGGGTTATTGTGAAAAATATTAACATTTTCACAATATGGCTAAATCTACCTAAACATAACACTGGACAGAACAATTACAAAAAATAACTTCAATTTATTGAAATATTTCTTAAAAAAATACAAACCACTTACACACATTTCATATAGACAGTAAAGCATAACCAAAACTTAAGAAATCCCCCAAAATATACACAACAACGTTTAGTTAAATGAGAATAAATTAGACCTTTTAAATAAGTATGTTTATGACATGACCCAAAAGCATTTGAGAGACAACGATTGTATTTATGCCATAACCTGTTGCTGTGTGCAACATGTTGACACCTTGGGACTATTCTTACCTGACATTTTAATAAAATCCAATCACAATGCACAGGACATTGCCTACTGCTTACACAGAAAATATAAGTCACACAATATGTGAAACATGTCACTCAAAGAGCAGAACCACACCGCAATTGATTAGCTTTTCACTCAATTTCATAAAATGCTCTTTGCTCAACACTACACACAGATTATGGTACAAAAAACAAACAGAAACTTAAATGTCTATACCAAACACGACCATTCAAAATGCTACACTTATTCACCAGTGTCTTACTCACACTTCTTACATGTGTAGATATGAATTGGCTTAACAATACATAGGCCAAATGTTAGATTACCTCTTTAGAACAATGGATGAAAACATGGCAAAGATATTGTCGGTGATAGAGAATATGAGAGTTTGATGTTTGGCAATTCTCAATTATTATAGAGGTTAGCTTTAACCTCACCAAAACCAGGCGCAGGGGGAGAAATGTAATAGGACACAAGGCCATTTTCAATGTCCCTGGACAGCGTGGGGGAAATGTGTGCTGCCATCATACCCAATGGAATCCAACACAATGCCCATATGACTACTATTCTGGGAACAACACATAGCATGTGTTTTCTTCATAATCTGGATCCAGAGCAGCCCAAATGTGTGGTAATATGGGAAAGTGTACTTTCACCAGACTGTTCCCGTCCAAAACTGGTTTGCCACCCATTCCTAATTCACAGTTATGTACCTCCCCTCAAATTCACCTCTCAAGATCCTGTTGAAGAATATTTCTGCATGTCGTGCTGGAAAGTGTATGGTTGTCAACCCTATACCCACATGCCAGTTCAGGCAGTGGAGAGGCATGTGGGGTTATAAACGCTGTCTCTGTTCAAAGTTGGACACACCACTCAAGGAGATTTTTACAAACCCACAATTTCTTTCCACTAAAACTTCTACTTTTGGTTTACATACATTTATGTTTTTGTATGCCCTACAAAAATGTATTACAGTAACGTTTTAGAAAAATATATATTTAGTGGAACTTGTGTTTACTGTATACATTTCAACCCAGCAGATTTACTTTCACTCTAGAACATCGTTCAGAACTTTACATATAAGCTTAGGAAAGCCAGATGAGATTTAGATTTTGAACAGTGTGTATACATGGTATATCCAAAAAATGTAGTATTATGAACAATTTGTTAGCCATTTCAGGAATATACTTACATTTTAAATGTGTTTATGATATTTTGAATAGTGTTTGATTTACTTACTTAAGAGTCATGAAAGAGGAAGACAAGACTTTTGAAATCTGGGACATAAAACCCTAATCTCAAAAGCATCAATTTTTTTCTGTTAGAACCCTATATTCCCAAGCCATGATTTATAATAAAAACTTTGTCTTTTTTCAATAAATGTGTAATTTAGTTGGATAAAAACAATAAATGTGCCTCAGAGTGTATTATATGTAAGGTCAATTGGAAAAGCATTGCTTAATTTATTGTCTAATATCACAGTAATAACATTCAAGGGGTATTTCAAAACCCGCATAATTGATTAATAAGGAAGAATTTGACTTTGGGTGCCATTGAGCAACACAATGTCAGTTCACCCATTCATAGTACAACATTATGAACAGATAAAACCTCATGGCTGAACTCAACATTTGAGAACCCTAAAGTACCCTATAGATCCCATTGCTCATAACGGAACGAACTGCCAAACAGTTCTGATATATGGGGAGTAAATGCATACCACCTCAGGCCCATCCTTTGTGCTGAAACCAAACTTAAAGTCCAATGATGTTTCCTGCTGTTAACCACAATCAAATCTAATGAAAAGTGGGTTGTGTGTGTGTGTCACCAAGCATTTCTCAAGAAAGCATGACATTTAATAGGTTGAGGTAACCCATGATGTCAAAGCATAGAGGTTAGGCACTACTGTTGTTTTCCGTTTGCCTGCAGCATCATGTTACCCAAATGCATGGCTAATAAGCTAAACAATCTGGTGTGATAGACGGGTGTTTATAACCAAAACAGAACAGGCAAGCATTTTATTAAAATGTTGAATTTACTTGGCTGTTTAGACATATTCCTAAGACTTAACCAAACCTACCATTACTCACCAGACCAATCTGAAAGGGGAATATTCTACTCCTGTGTATATATTCTTTAATTTCCAGTAGAAAAACACAAATACCAGAGCACAGGTGTGGATTACATTAAAGTCTCCAGCGGTCTTCTCAATAGTTGGGCAGGACTGCTTTCAGTTTCGCCCCCCATCTACAGAACAAACTCAGACCGCTATTAAATTCAAATCCCGTTGATCCGATGTCTTGCAAGATTGAGTAGACATGGTTCTCTTATTCTCAGTGTCGCAGAAATGCAAATATTCCAAAGGTCGAATCAGACAGTAAAGATATGTATATAATCAAGCAAACAGATTTAGGAATCAAACTATTTAAGACAAAAAAACTATCAATTTGTTCAATTGACTGGTAGAAGTCAGGCAATTAAATAACATTTTGAATATATTTCCAACAGGAGAAGCGGCTGCCTCTTCGAAACCAGGAGAATTTGAAACCTCTCTCATTGTAGGACAATTGTAGGCTGACAAAACTGATACTAAACTGAAAACTAAAAATACACATTAATACATTTTAAGAAGCCATAACTGTAATAAGCTGAGCCAAAACCTTCCTGGTAAACCCCAATGGGTTCAAATCTGATCTCTTATAAAGAGACTGACATTTGGAGATTCAAATACATAAATTCTGAATATATTTTCTTTTCTTCCCAAAATATACCAATTCAAATTGGGCAAAAGATAAAACTTTACTAATGAGGCTCCAACCCCCAGGGCTTACAAACAACTAGACTCAAAATACCATGCAGCACTAGTAAAACACCAGTTTACCAACTTTTCACACACATGCCTAATTATTCATGAAGGATTTGGTTCAGGTTAACATAAAAAAAAAATCTTATCAGTAACTTTACAGTAGGAAACAAAAAGGAAATTTGATTTGGCCGTCTAGTTAAGTTAACATATCCCTTACTTGGATCTTATAACAACATAGGCCTGCCACCAGGAACCACTTCTTAAAATTAAATAAAACAAACACCTGAAAGACCTAAATATTTTTTACAAAAAATAGTATTGCAACAACTGCTTACATAGCTACATTCTGTCCCACGCCATTACATCAAACTGACAGACCGTAAAACCAGGGCTAATAGTGTTGAACAGTTCACTGTTGTAAAATCTCACATTTATCATTGAGCCACATCAAGTAAATTTGGTAGCAGTGTATTCTATCTATTCTAGTTGGTCTTGCATAACCAGTACTTGTAGGCCACAAGTGAAATAATACTGATACTTGCTACCTTGAAGAAAATAAAGGCTTTGGTTTGGCGATTGGGCTGATGTGATCGCTTGTTATTAACCGGAACAGCATCAATGGATTTTCAAGTTAATTTAATTTATACCTAGCCACGCTAGTTATTAAATGAAGACCGGTATAGTTGACAGGTAACGCCAGTAAACATGTTTTGATGTTGTTTCTTGACTTTGCTTCCAACCTTGCATCAGCATATACCTCCTTTCATGGAGATGGCCTCTGCTATCAGCACTCATTATGTGTCACTTCAATGTTCAACTAGAGGCTGCGGATTGTGGTGGACAGCCTTACTGCAGAATGCAATATAAAAAATGATAAATATTGAAATCCAAAAGATAAGAAAAACTAGCAGAGAACAACACGCCATTTGCAGCACGCCATTAAGAAAAACATACAAAAACGAATTAAAACCCAATTCGAAAACTGTGTAAAAAAGCAACAAACTAACAACCAAACATAACATTTGACCTCCTTTTTGAACCAGATTGTCGATGAGATGACAGCTTCGCTTCAAACCTCAACAATAGGTAAGAGATTACAAAATTAAATAACTCACAAGTCATTACATAACAGTTACCACAGCAGCAACAAAATCTGCCCAAAGAATTTCTGAAGAGGAGTGAGAAAAATATGTTTAAAATAACAGGAGAAGAATGTATGCATATTTGGAAATCCAGTTAAATATTTGCAAGATAGATACACTGTACAGGCAAAACATATTTGCATTACCTTACACCAAATACATCTGTACAAGGCATAATCGTAAACATACTTTGCCTGCATAACCAACAGGTCCAGGGGCAGAGGCTCAGCCATCCACAATTCCCTTCTCAAATTCAGATCCCAAAGTCTGTTAACTGTATTGCAGATCCTTTCTTCTTTCGCATCTTCTTTTTCTTTAAGTATTGCAGTCAGTGTATTTGTAGTCAAGTTTTGGAGTGCCAGATGAAAAAGCCATATCAATCCCTCACTCTTTCCCCATTCCTCCACACAGACGTCACACAGCACATCTTTCCTAATACAAAGAGACCCGGCCACAGTGGCCATCCGGTCTGAAGGCCTTGGGGTGAATCAGCCCTGTGAAGAGGAAGTCATCTGCCTGGGAGGTATCCAGACTCACCTCACTCCATAGGGTTGTTACTGCTGGCCTGAACCCCAGAACCGGCTCGGCTGATCTGCAGCCAGGGAAGCTTAGCACAGTTTTTGAAAAGTTGTTCGATGGCGATGTGACGAACATGTAGTTCCGACGACAAAGAGTCTTTCTCCTGCACAGCCTCCGTCAGCTCCTCAAACACCTCTGTGGAGGTGGGGACAGATCATATATTAGTGCAGGGCTCTCATCCACCTCTTCCCTCAGATTGTACTTGTTTCCTCTTCCTCAATCATTGGATTAAAAAAAATGAATAATCCGGTTCTTGTCCGTATATACACTAGTCTTCAAAAGTTTGGGGTCATTTAAAAATGACCTTGTCATTCAAAAAAGCAAATCAGGCCCAGTAAAATAACATTAAATTAATCAGAAATGTACCCACCCAAAAATAACATGGCCCTTATTAAACAAGTTAAATATTTAGAGCATCAGTCCTTATCTGCCAGGTTCATTAAATAATACCCGCAAAGTACAGTCTTAACCTCAACAGTAAGGATGTGACGGAGGGACTAGCCAATAAAAAAAAATATTAAAAAGGGCAAAAAAACAGACACTTGAGAATAAAAGGAAAAAAGTGTTAAGGACATATGTGTTCGGATCACAGAGAAGAGCACTTGTGTGACAAGAACTTGCTTGAGCACAACATGGCAGGCTAAAATGCCCAACCATCCCACCCAACTAGGGATGGGACAAATAATCGGATTTCGATAGATCACGATAGGAGTATTTTACAATTCATATCGAGGGCAAATTCGCAACAAATCGAAAAAAATATGTTACATTGAATTTAATTTCTGTCTAAATCACCATTTAATAAATGAAATTATTATTTTAGAATATACATCTGGGGGCGCGATCCTTGTCTTTTGTGGCAATGCCTTTGCTCGCGCTCAGACCAGACGAAAGATGGCTGCAGGTGGTCGCGAAACACTCGACATTGAGGATGCTATATGTTCGCTGCGTTCGCCAGTATGGAAGCATTTTGGCTTTCCGGTGAAGTATGAGAATGATAAGCGAGTAGTGGACAGGAACAATACTATTTGTAAGCTTTGCAGGGCAGTTAAGCAGCAAACGGATCTTCTCCACTGCGGGAGATATTGTTACTTCTCAAAGATCCGTTCTCTCCCCACAGAATGTTAGTAAAGAGTTTTCGATTTTTGCTATCGAATCGAAAAATATCGAACCGTGAACCTTGTGTTGAATATCGTATCGAATTGTGTGAGAACTGTATTGTCCCACCCCTACCCCCAACCCAATCTGAGGAGAAGTTTGGCGGTTCCAAAATGTGTCAATTTCTCGAGGGCAGAGACCATGCT
Source organism: Dallia pectoralis (assembly GCA_029465975.1). Taxonomy (NCBI): domain Eukaryota; kingdom Metazoa; phylum Chordata; class Actinopteri; order Esociformes; family Umbridae; genus Dallia; species Dallia pectoralis. The sequence goes on from CM055746.1 coordinate 8,367,304, forward strand.
CTTCCCCGGAAATCCAATTCTTTAGGAATTTATTTTATAACCTTTCTCCCCTCAATTCTGAGAGTTCAAATATATAGTTCCTTGAGGCACTTCAGATATTACTATGTAATAATTGAGGTTTACAGTTAACGTCAATAGATGGCTCTTTGAGCGTCTCTTACTTTGAATCTGTTGCAGAAGTTTGTCGTTCAGTTGGTGGAGCTCATCCAAACTAAGATTATTCACTGGAAGACAAAAGAAACACAGCAAGTGTGATGAAGTAAACCCATTTGAAACGGTTTTCTGACGAACCAATGGACCTTCGGGCACTTGTCGCATAGCAACAACAAACCACACAGAGATAGAGAAAAGCTTCAGGTCAGAAAGTTACATCGTTGTTTACAAAGGAGTGGGACTCATTAAATGGAATGAAAGTTGCAGCACCCTTGAGACACAGCCATCCTCTCTTCAAAAGGGCTTGTCAAGATTTGACAAAACCCTGTGTGGTGTGTTAAGAATTAACATAAGTTAAGGCCATTACACAACAGGAACAAATGAAAAAACAACGCAAACATGTTGAATTCCCTTGTCTATAGTACCTTGTACATCAAACACAAACTTTCGTTTTAAAGTTCTGCGGCACAACCTTTTGCTTGACCAATCCCTACATACATATAGCCTATATACGTAGGCTACCCATTATCACAAGCCAGTGGGTTTACATGCACTAGCACTCACACATAGCAGTTTGTTTTAGGTAAAACATAACCGTCCTTAATTTGGCTACTCAATAGAAAAGAAGAAGGCATATTACAGCATGTTTATAGGTTTGGTTATAAAGAAAAGTAACCAAACCTGTAAACATGCCCTAATACACCTTTTCCTTTGCTATTGAGTAGACCTCAGACAAACTGCTAGGCGCTGCTCTGGATCAAATCGACTCCCTAAAGTTGGTCCTGACACTTTTCCGTTGTAATGCAAGCATCTCCAGGAGCGTCTCAAACTGTGCCAGACACCCTGAAATAGGTTAATTTGAGCTCCTGGATCAGATAGCAATATTAACATCTAATTGTCTTCGCGTGAAGTTGACCATATCTTTCACAGGGATTAAGTAGAACGTGAATATTTCGGAAAACTGTGTTGCGCCTGATGTTGTTTCGTTTTAGTGTGAAACATTTGACATTTCGTTGTCGTTTATTCGCTTCGCTCTTGTTGTGTAATGGCCTTTAGCTACAGCTTATGGTACAAGGAAAACGAAGATAATTAAGAACTCACACTCGTCTCTAGTGTGACCATTATTTGAGTGCAGCGCCTGGTGGTCTCCAGAAGAACGTCTCTGGCTGCATTGATGAAGATACCTTCTTCCTTTGGTTCCCCATAGGCCTTCAAGGCCTGGTCTGTCCTCTAGGAAGTCCAGCTCCTGGGCAGAGTCGCACTCCAGCGTGCCTGTGGCATAGTCAGGTAGCCCTCCTGCGCCTGTTCTCTGGTTACAGCGGGCGGCGTAGCGAGGAACCTGTGCGTCCGACTGGGGCAGTAGTTTATGGTCTCCGTTCTGGCTGTGGCAGATGAGTTTGCCTCCTCGCCGGCACAAACCTCCCTCTAAGCCAACAGAGTCTTTGTTCTGGGCATACTGAACAATACGGCTAATCTTCCTGCTCAGGGCGAGCTTCATGCCCTCATAGGCACTGCGGGAGACCTTGGAGCAGGACAGCTTCTGGTTGGCAATGAGGTGGTACTTCTCAAAACATTCCCGGTGGCCTCGTAGGGATTTGGAGTGCAGCAGGGTGGCATGGGAAACACCTGCAGCAAGCAGAGACAGAATGATACAGAACAATCAGAGTCAAAAAAGGAAAAAGGCAGTCAGGGTTAGGGTGTGAGTGCGTGCGAGTCTCGCCAGTGAGTGCTAGCGAGTCTCAGCAGTGAATGTGAATCTAAACAGACACTCCTGAGGTTCACCACAGGGATTGACAGTGGACCCGATGTACTTGAATATGCACTTAAATATATTGTTGAACAGTTTGTGAACAGTTTGAGTGAAATTGTCTGAAACCAATAATAAAAACTACCAGCGGGACAGGTGGAAAAACAAACAAGGCTTATTACATCAAAACAGTTTGTTCTCTGCCGGGTCTCAAAGTCACCCAAAAGCTCACTTAGGACTAACTAGACTAGTTTGACATATGGGATTTTCGAATTTGATACGGAAATTAGGGGTGGACAAAATTTGACTTAATACCGTTATCGCAATATATTACGTTGCTCAATATCACATCGAAAGTCACAGAAAGTAATGTGAAGTTTATTGCGGGAAATTAATGTAGCGAGTAAGTACTTTGGCTTAAAGTCAAAAGATGTTGCTCAAGGTGTAGCACAAAACGTGCCGCATGGTGGTAACCCACCTTTTTTCTCATCTCAAAAACCACCACAAGTTACTATATGCATAATAATATCACAAACAAAACGCTACAAACCTGTGACAGTTTACATGCCAAAGCGACCCAAACAAACTTTGCTAGCGATTGCTTTTTCACTGTGCTTGGTAGGAAGTACGATAAGAGATCTAAGAAACATAATAAAATCACTAATGCCATCACATACTATTTGGCCAAAGATATGAGGCCCATTTACACAGTCGATTCAAGAAGCTTCTGAATGAACTGGAAAAACGATATCAAATCATATCACGCAACTACTTCATAAAGGAAATCACCCTCTCCCTATAGCATCAGTTGCAAATGTCTAACAGCCTTATTAGGCATTAACACCTGCCTTAATTAACAAGTAAAAAAGCCTGAACAGGAATTGGATTAATCAGCTTAGTCTAACAAACCAATCACCTAAACAATACTTTCTCTGAAGTATCTTGTGCACCCAAGTAACAATTTCGAATGTGTTACATTGTGGTGGAACAGATCGTCTTGTGGTCTTGATAGATACTGCACTAACGCAGGCGTAACAAAATTATGTATTTAGGCAAGTCTAGAAAATGCTAGATAGGCATGTGATGTAAATTATTCATGGGTTAGCCTAAATATTTTACTCCATCATTTGAATTAGCACTGAAAGTCACAAATTACATTTCACCATCCCAAAAAAATACCCCACAGGGGAGGCTGGAATAGATGCTACAAGCATCTATACGGCAAAGTCAGCATGTTTCTTGTCTCCAACACCTGTGTTCAGTTGGGAGCATAACCCCCCTCCCACAAACTGGAACTTGTTGCAGTTGGAGGTGAAAAGTTCAGCCAATGAGAGACACAACGACACACAACAGCTGGGCTTACTTTTAAAGGTACCAACCGAATTACGTCGGTTATACAGTCGGTGGCAAGTTTTGGTACCTAAGAGCGCAGCTGGTTGAGAGTGTAAATAAAAATGCTTGTTCAAGCACCAACAGTGTCAGGGCAATGGTGAGCCAAAAGCGGTCCAAAATGTGGTTACATGTTTACAAAACACTCGCTCGCTGTAATTTATTTGACTAGATTTTGGCAAAAAGTAAAAATCGAGAGAGCCTCTGTTTTGCGCATTGTGACACCCGCCCCTCCACTCCAGATGAAATGGTTTGGTCCAGTTCCCAAAAATTATATAGGATAAAAAAAATTATAGTTGGCTTCTTCATCTTCATCTTCATCTTCAACCGCTTATCCGGGGTCGGGTCGCGGGGGTAGCAGCTCTAGCAGGGGACCCCAAACTTCCCTTTCCCGGGCAACATTAGCCAGCTCTGACTGGGGAATCCCGAGGCGTTCCCAGGCCAGTGTGGAGATATAATCTCTCCACCTAGTCCTGGGTCTTCCCCGAGGTCTCCTCCCAGCTGGACGTGCCTGGAACACCTCTCTAGGGAGGCGCCCAGGTGGCATTCTTACAAGATGCCCGAACTGGCTCCTTTCTATGCAAAGGAGCAGCGGCTCTACTCCGAGTTCCTCTCGGATGACTGAGCTTCTCACCCTATCCCTAAGGCAGAGGCCAGCCACCTTTCTGAGAAAACCCATTTCGGCCGCTTGTACCCGCAATCTCGTTCTTTCGGTCATGACCCAGCTTTCATGACCATAGGTGAGGGTAGGAACAAAGATTGACCGGTAGATCGAGAGCTTTGCCTTTCGGCTCAGCTCTCTTTTGTCACAACGGTGCGGTGAAGCGAATGCAACACCGCCCCCGCTGCTCCGATCCTCCGACCAAACTCCCGCTCCATTGTTCCCTCACTCGCGAACAGGACCCCGAGGTACTTGAACTCCTTCACTTGGAGTAAGGACTCATTCCCTACCCGGAGTAGGCACTCCACCGGTTTCCTGCTGAGAGTCATGGCCTCAGATTTAGAGGTGCTAACCCTCATCCCAGCCGCTTCACACTCGGCTGCGAACCGATCCAGTGAGTGCTGAAGGTCACTGACCGATGAGGCCATCAGGACCACATCATCCGCAAAAAGCAGTGATGTGACCATCAGCCCACCGAACGGGAACCCCTCCCCCATGACTACGCCTTGATATCCTGTCCATGAATATTACAAACAGGATTGGTGACAAAGCGCAGCCCTGGCGGAGGCCAACCCCCACCGGGAACAAATCCGACTTACTGCCGAGGACACGGACACAGCTCATGCTTTGAGCGTACAGAGATTGGATGGCTCTGAGAAGAGACCCCCTCACCCCATACTCCCGCAGCACCTCCCACAAAAGATCCCGGGGTACCCGGTCATACGCCTTCTCCAGATCCACAAAACACATGTAGACTGGATGGGCATACTCCCAGGCCCCCTCCAGGATCCTTGCGAGAGTAAAGAGCTGGTCCGTGGTTCCCGGCCAGGACGAAAACCGCATTGTTCCTCTTCAATCTGAGGTTCGACTATTGGCCGAACCCTCCTTTCCAGCACTTTGGAGTACACTTTACCAGGGAGGCTGAGGAGTGTGATACCTCTGTAATTGGCACACACTCTCTGGTCCCCCTTTTAAAGAGGGGAACCACCACCCCGGTCTGCCACTCCTCTGGCACTGTCCCAGACTTCCATGCAATGTTGAAGAGGCGTGTCAACCAAGACAGCCCTTCCCCACCCAAAGCTTTTAGCATTTCTGGACGAATCTCATCAGTCCCTGGGGCTTTGCCACTGTGGAGTTGTTTGACTACCTCAGCGACTTCCCCCAGGGAAACTGACGATGACCCTCCATCAGCCTCCAGCTCTGCCTCTGTACTAGAGGGCGTGTAGGTCGGATTCAGGAGCTCCTCAAAATGCTCTTTCCAGCGCCCGATCACATCATCAGTTGAGGTCAACAGTGTCCCATCCTTACTGTACACAGCTTGGATGGTTCCCTGTTTTCCCCTTCTGAGGTGCCGAACGGTTTTCCAGAAGCATTTTGGTGCCGACCGAAAGTCCTTCTCCATAGCTTCTCCAAACTTCTCCCACACCCGCTGCTTTGCCTCTGACACGGCAGCGGCTGCAGCCCTTCGGGCCTGTCGGTACCCTGCAACTGCCTCCGGAGTCATCTGGGCTAGCATATCCCTGAAGGCCTCCTTCTTCAGTCGGACAGCTTCCCTGACCACCGTGGTCCACCACGGTGTTCTAGGGTTACCACCCCTTGAGGCACCTAGGACTTTGAGACCACAGCTCACCGCCGCAGCTTCAGCAATAGAAGCTTTGAACATTGCCCACTCAGGTTCAATGCCCCCAACCTCCACAGGGATGCCTGAAAAGCTCCGCCGGAGGTGTGAGTTGAAGATCTTTCGGACAGGGGCCTCCTCCAGACGTTCCCAGTTCACCCGCACCACCCGTTTGGGCTTACCTGGTCTGTCCAAAGTCTTTCCCCACCCTCTGATCCAACTCACTACCAGATGGTGATCAGTTGACAGCTCTGCCCCTCTCTTCACCCGAGTGTCCAAAACATGCGGCCTTAGATCAGCCGATACGATCACAAAATCGATCATTGACCTTCGGCCTAGGGTGCTCTGGTACCATGTACACTTATGCGCCTCCTTATGTTCGAACATGGTGTTTGTTATAGACAATCCATGACTAGCACAGAAGTCCAATAATAAACGACCGCTCGGGTTTAGATCAGGGAGGCCGTTCCTCCCAATCACGCCTCTCCAGGTGTCTCCATCGTTGCCCACATGTGCGTTGAAGTCTCCCAGCAGAATGATGGAGTCCCCTACTGGAGCCCTATATAGGACTCCCTTCAGGGTCTCCAAGAAGGCTGAATACTCCGAACTGCTGTTTGGTGCATAAGCACAAACAACAGTCAGAGTTTTCCCCCACCACCCTTAGGCGTAGGGAGGCAAACCTCTCATCCACCGGGTAAACTCCAACACCGCCGTGCTCAGACGTGGGCTCGTGAGTATCCCCACACCAGCCCGCCGCCTCTCACCCTGGGCAACTCCAGAGAAGAACAGAGTCCAACCCCTATCCAGGGGTAAGGTTCCAGAGCCACGGTTGTGCGTAGAGGTAAGTCCCACCAGATCCAACTGGTATCGCTCCACCTCACGCACAAGTTCTGGCTCCTTCCCCCCCAGTGAGGTGACGTTCCACGTCCCCAAAGCAAGCTTCTGCCGCCCGGGTCTGATCCGTCGAGACCCCCCACCTTCACTGTCACCCATATGACAGCGCACCCGACCCCTGCGGTTGTTCCTGTGAGTGGTGGGCCCACAGGATGGAGAGGAGAGAGATGCCACGTATCTCGTTCGGGCTGTGCCCGGCCGGGCTCCGTGGCAAACCCGGCCACCAGACGCTCGCTTTCGAGCCCGCCGTCTGGGCCTGGCTCCAGACGAGGGCCCTGGGCTTCCTCCAGGCAGGGTCTCGCTCCTTTTCCCTCTATCTTTCATGGGGTCTTGGTGAACCATTCTTAGTCTGGCCCCTCGCCTGAGACCACTTTGCCTTGGGAAACCCTACCAGGAGCATGAAGCTCCAGACAACCCAGCCCTCAGGTTCATAGGGGCACACAAACCTCTCCACCACGTTAAGGTGATGATTCCCGGGGAGGCTTCTTTTTATGTTAAAGTTAGGCTATATTATTTTCTATGTTCAAATGTATCAATCATCTAACTAGCAAACTTACAATACCTTTTCTTTGATCTTGTAAGTGTAGTGGGAATTTTGTTCATTCGCCGTGTAGGGTTAGAAACACTTATCTACCCTGAACGATTGGTTGAGTGAAAGGATCTTGGTCCTCACTCCCAATACAATTACTTCCAGTAGAAACGTGTGTGCGCATGTGTATGCCGGTCCTGGTGAATAGAGTGATGAGTGCATGACACCCTATTCTTGTTGGGGGCGGGCTTCAGGTAATGCATTCATGGTAGCAATCCGAAGTGTAAAGTGTATGCCAATCAACTAGTGACGGCCCAGAACTAACAAGACAGGCAAAAAGCCCTGACTTAATGGTAAGTATAATAACCATTGGACTTCAAAGGTAAGTATATTAAATCACTCCAATTATTATAATTTTTTGCTCAGGCAGGTGTTAATATGCTTTACCCTTAGTAATAATTAATTGCAATAGGAAATGCAGGCATGAAAACGGGTCAGGGGTAAAAAAGGTGAGCAGGATAGACAATATAAAGTAAATTGAGGTTTCCAAGTGATTTTACGAATTTTAACATTTTTTTATGTTTATTAAACACCATTTCCTTAAAAAAAACAAAGCATTGCAAAATGTGGGTGTCCTCTATAAAACAATCTGAAAGTGGTTTGAAGTTTCAAGGCCAAATGGTTAAACAGATACTGAATTCATAACTTTAAGACTTTGACTTTATTGACGGTCCCTAACTATAAGCACACAGAGGTTTCTGTCGGTCAATCACCAGGTGTAGTGTGGCTGAGTGCGGGGAAACCGGACCCTATCTCGGCCTCCGAATATCCGTTGAATATCGAATATCCAAGCAACTTTACCTCGGTCTGAGATGAAGCAAATATATTTGTTTGGGAATTTCTCACACTATAAAAACGGGAATGGTTTAAATTATGCGCAATCCACCAAAATTCAAGCCCTGCAGATCTTTAGCTGACTAACATTGCGTTCTCTCTTGCTGTGTATAATGACTCAATTCATCAACCTGTATATAACGTTAGCTAAGCCTTTCGCAACAGAGCTTCTGAGTTACTATTGAAACCATATCACTCACCAAATTCAGTCGATTAAATCTCGAAGGCCAGGCGGGCTTTTCAGGTTCTGAATTTGATGTGCGCGCTCTTGTCAGCATGAGCGAAGCGAACTGCTTGTAAACCAATCGGGTAACGGTATTCTCCTACCTTCCCAGAGAAGGAAACTGGTGATGCAAGGCCCTTTGCGCTAATATTTTCATGCACTCGCGCACCTGTTCGTTGTTCACTAAATCTCTGGTAACACCCCCCCCCACACACACACACACACACACAAAGATTTTCTCATCGAATCTACACGATTCACGTAGGTCACCTATTCTGGTTTCAAAACGGCGAATTTCGCCGAAAGGTGAGTGATTTTCATGTCTGGGAATGACAGCAAGATCTCAGTATAACCTGAACATCATATCAAAACAATAACACTGTATTAACCAGGGTGGGCTCCTTTAACATACTAGACACACACATCCATGTGAACTCTGTTAAGTGAGTTTCTTCACTGATAATAGAAGAATAAATCCCAATAGCTTAATAGCAAATAACAAAAAATAGAAATGAAAAAGTTCACTCCTTCGAATATGAATTTAATAAATGAAGTCTAAACACTGTAAACAGTTACCACAATGAGTAATGAATGTTTAGAACATATACATATCAGCTTCTATTAAACCTCAAATTCATCTCAAATTTAGACTGTGTTGATAACAGATGAGGTTATCCCAAATACCTAGTTAGCCGAAGCGGTCAGAAGTCTGTATGGTCAGGTAACTCACGTGACAAATTGAAAGGGCATTCGTGACTTGCTCTAGTGATGCCCAATCCCAAACCCAGCGATGATCATAGTCCTCAATCTATAGTTAGCTTGGAAACACTAACGAATAGTTCAACGTCACTTCTGTCTGTTTAATGGGCCGAACCGTTGGATTTGTGTACAATACCACTAGAGGTACATGTTTTGTACATTAAGTTGAAGTACATTAAGTTAAAGTAGCTGCCAGTCCTCCTCTACCCCCCACCACCACATCACACAGCCCTTTCCCCTCTACATGCAGGTGTCGCTGATCAGAATTTCATTAGAAAAAATAAGAATTCAATAACCGATTTTTTTCCAGAGAGATTATTTGCAAAAAATTACACTAAGACTTGGTGTAATTTTAGATGTTAAGGTGGTTTATTTCCACCAATTACCCTTTTTATATTTTCATTTCCCTCTTTAAAATGTAGAAAAGAAACCTCCTTTGCGTCAATGGGCTAGCCTCCACTGCTGCATGGGGATGCTGGACATTTTGAAGCATTGAAAGTGACACAGCCTGTGTAAGTGACAGCCAATACAATACAATAATAATACAATACAATAATTACAATAATACCTTCAAAATCATATAGCCAATGTACACCCCAACAGTCTATTCCGCTGTATGCATCGCACCAACACCCATCCCCCGATGTGATATTTTTTCATGTAGTTAATTTCTAGAGTAGTTCAAAGTTGTTCTTTGTAGGAGTAGTTTACTATACACTGTGGAGATAAAAATTCTACACATATATAGATAAAATGCCACTTTTTTGTGATGTAAACAAAATTGACATAGATAAATCATGTCATAACTTTTTCAGTGAACTTTGATAGAAAAAAACAGACTGAACTCTTTGAGGAAAAATAAAAACCTTACAATAAGTGCATCTGCTACTACTCTGAAGCTGCTTAACACTGTTTATCATAGCGCCCTACGATTTATTACTTCAGACAGTTAACACGTATCATTGTATTTTATACCAGAAAGTTGGCTGGACCTTCTTAAACCTGCATAGATCCCTCCATTATTATATTTTTGTATACAAAGCACTACTCCACAAGCTTCCGGTATATTTAACGTCACTGTTGACACCTAGATCGTCGGGTTTCAATACGAGATCCCAGAATTGGATGGTACCTTTTTTAAATGACACCTTTTGTAAATACTTTTAAGAAAATTATGTTAGATTTTTATAGTGAGAATTGTTAATTGTATTCATCAGTCTTTATTATTATTGTATTTGTGAGTTGATGTTCCCAGGGGATGCTTGTAAATGAGACCTAGGGAAATAAAAGTTAAATTAAATAAAAAGAGGTATGGGGTAGGATGGCAAGACAGAAGCCTTTTCTTATGAAGGAAAACATCTAAGCATGGCTGAAGTTTGCAAAAACAAGTCTCCCACAAAGCATGTGGGAAAATATATTATGGTCTGATGAAACAAAGGTTGAACTTTTTGGCCATAACTCCGAAAGGTATGTTTGGCGCAAAAACAAGACAGCACATCACTCAAAGAACATCATATCCACAGTGAAGCACGGTGGTGGAAATGACCTCGCAATCGGAAAGATTGGGAGCACATCTCCAGAGATGTACAATCGGGTTCAAGTCAGGGCTCTGGCTGGGCAACTCAAGGACATTCACAGAGTTGTCTCGAAGCCACTCCTTTGTCATCGTCGCTGTGTGCTTTGGGTCATTGCCCTGTTGGAATATATACCTTCAAACAGGCTAAGGTCCAGAATGCGCAATAGCAGGTTTTCATCAAGGATGTCTCTGTACATTGCTGCATTCATATTTCCATCAATCCTGACTAGGGCTGAACGATATTCTGTTTTAACATCGACATTGCGATGTGCGCATGCGCGATAGTCACATCGTCGGAACATACGATGCGAAGGGTAGCACCCATAAATGTATTAAGAGAACGGCAGCACCAGGGTAGCGCACAGGAAACACGGAGTTCCACGTGCCGGCTCAGTGATTGGTTCGCTGTGCTGCTGCTCACCGCCCACAGCCATCATTCTCTCCGGTAATCCTGTAGCTAAAATGAGCAACGAAGAGGATCCGCCGCAAAAAAAATGTATTTCGTCTCATCTCATCTCCAACCGCTTATCCGGGGTCGGGTCGCGGGGGTAGCAGCTCTAGCAGTCCCAAACTTCCCTTTCCCGGGCAACATTAGCCAGCTCTGATGGGGAATCCTGAGGCATTCCCAGGCCAGTGTGGAGATATAATCTCTCCACCTTGTCCTGGGTCTTCCCCGAGGTCTCCTCCCAGCTGGACGTGCCTGGAACACCTCTCTAGGGAGGCGCCCAGGTGGCATTCTTACTAGAATGCCCGAACCACCTCAACTGGCTCCTTTCTACGCAAAGGAGCAGCGGCTCTACTCAGAGTTCCTCTCGGATGACAGAGCTTCTCACCCTATCCCTAAGGGAGAGGCCAGCCACCTTTCTGAGAAAACCCATTTCGGCCGCTTGTACCCGTGATCTCGTTCTTTCGGTCATGACCCAGCCTTCATGACCATAGGTGAGAGTAGGAACAAAGATTGACCGGTAGATCGAGAGCTTTGCCTTCCGCCTCAGCTCTCTTTTCGTCACAATGGTGCGGTGAAGCGAATGCAACACCGCCCCCGCTGCTCCGACCAATCTCCCGCTCTATTGTTCCCTCACTCGGGAACAAGACCCCGAGGTACTTGAACTCCTTCACTTGGAGTAATTACTCATTCCCTACCGGGAGTAGGCACTCCACCGGTTTCCTGCTGAGAGTCATGGCCTCAGATTTAGAGGAGCTAATCCTCATCCCAGCCGCTTCACACTCGGCTGCGAACTGATCCAGTGAGTGCTGAAGGTCACCGACCGATGAGGCCATCAGGACCACATCATCCGCAAAAAGCAGTGATGTGACCATCAGCCCACCGAACGGGAACCCCTCCCCCCCATGACTACGCCTTGATATCCTGTCCATGAATATTACAAACAGGATTGGTGACAAAGCGCAGCCCTGGCGGAGGCCAACCCCCACCGGGAACGAATCCGACTTACTGCCGAGGACACGGACACAGCTCATGCTTTGAGCGTACAGAGATTGGATGGCCCTGAGAAGAGACCCCCTCACCCCATACTCCCGCAGCACCTCCCACAAAAGATCCCGGGGTACCCGGTCATACGCCTTCTCCAGATCAAAAAAACACATGTAGACTGGATGGGCATACTCCCAGGCCCCCTCCAGGATCCTCGCGAGAGTAAAGTACCAAACAGAAAGTCAAAATTAGCTATTTGGGTATACTTCGGCTACGAAAAGGAGAGTACTTTGCCTGGAGTATTATAAAGTTGTGGCAACAAAACACGGAAACGCCATCAATTTGTCTTATCACTTAAAACAGCACCACTAAGCTCTTTACGGCGAATACAAAACATAAAACTATTTGCGATGCCTTTGCCAGTGTGACACCTTACCAGAAAGGCTCTCAATGACGGAAACAAATAACAGACGCAATAACGTTTCATATCGCTAAAGATATATTGCCATTAAACACCGTCACCAAAGAGGGATTTAATAAAATGATCCGAACGCTTGACAGTAGGGCTGAACGATATTCGCGATGTGCGCATGCGCGATAGTCACATCGTTGGAACAGGCGATGTGAAGAAGGGTAGCACCCATAAATGTATTAAGAGAACGGAGAAAGATAAAGAGAAAGATATAAAGAGAAAGATATGTTGCCATTAAACACTGTCACCAAAGAGGGATTTAAGAAAAATGATTCCGAACACTTGACACGCGGTATGTTATACCATCCCGCACATATAAGAGCTGTATGGAAAATGCAAATGTAAGATTGAAGCAGAGCTGTCACATGTGGAATACTATGCAGCTACAACATACTTATGGTCCAGGGTCCATTGGACACCTCCCTGACTAAGGCCATTCTCCACCGATCGATCAGTTTGGCCAGGCGGCCAACCCTAGGAATAGTCCAAACCTCTTCCAACTACGTACCTTAAATGCAGACATCTGTGCCTCGATACAATCCAGTCTCAGATTTTTCAGACAATTCCTTTGACTTCATGGCTTGTTTGTGCTCTGAAATGCACGGTCAACTGTGGGACCTCATAGGAATGCGTGTCCCTTTCCAAATCATGAATTTACCAAAGGTGGGCACCAATCAATTTGTAGAAACTTCTCAAGAATGATCAGTGGAAACAGTATGCACCTGAGCTCAATTTTGAGTTTCAGGAAAAAAGGCTGTGAATACTATTTGTTTTTTTTATATATTTTTTTTAAATTTTATAGATTCGCCCCCAAAAAAATATATTACCATTATGAGGCATTGTGTGTAAAATTAACACAAATGTGGAAAAGATGAAGCACTGTGAATACTTTCCGGACACACTGTATGCTTAAATGTATACATCTATGAATGGCACTTCAATTTCAATGAGAATATAGGAGAAGCCCGGTCAGTTATTATTTTCTCTAAAGGCACAAATGGAAAATAAACACACAACTAAGGAGTACCACTTTTCTTGTTAGAATAGTGTTGATACTCCGGGCCTTTAAGCAGTCAACCTTCAAGAATAATTGGTACACAGCTGGTGCTACTGAAAAAAACAGGGGGGAACCAAAACAATAGCTACTGTAAAGCTGTGGAATCACAGTATTAGTAGCCAGGAGGGGGAAATTAACTAACAGGTAATTCCGCCCACCCCCACACTGCCCCTTAAAGGACCTCAGAGACTAAACACAACACAAGGTCGCTCACAGATGACTGAACAAAGTGTGTTCATCATATTCATTCTTAGACAAAACATACCGCTGCTACTCCTGCATGGTCAACATTTACGTTTGGACAATCAATATTGATGACAAATAAGTGACCCTGACAGTGTAAGGCTGTTCCTAAATTCAGTAGATTTGGTATCACTGTACCTTGAGCTTTTGACTGAAATGTAAACTCTCACCAAAGATAACTGGAAAATATGGACGTTTTTGTCAAATTTAAGGCTGGCCTCTGTTATAGGCTTCGAATACTCGAGTGTTCGAATACTAGTTCTTAAAAACACAAACACTCTCAAAAATTAATGTTTTATAATTAAACACACAAGGCGGCAACGCTGTATTAAATAATGTATAGCCTACCGGTGATTACACAATTCAATCCCTTCCCCAGAGGCATGCTAAACAACTTAAAGTGAACTAAAACGCCGTTCGGGCACGGGATTGAGCGCAAATGAACTGGAATGTGATGGCAATGTTTTAAGAGATTATATCAAAAGTTATTTTTAACTACTTTTTATTGTCCGAAAAATTAATCAAGCTTTAACGGAATATATATATATAATAGTAGGCCAGTATTAACCAAGTTATGGATTCGAAATCATGGAAAAAATCTTGCCTCCATGCCATGGTATGCCAATTTCTGGTTGCATAATTGGCAATGACAATATTTTAATCATCTGATAATGTGAAATGTTTCCACACCAGACATTTATTTGGCGGAATCGTTACACGGTCAAGCTTCTCTAGACATGTGGAAAGTAAAGTGTGCACAGTAAAACAGCAAATCAGGCGGTGCACATGTGCGGTGCACATTATGATACATTAAAACAGATACTGTTTATGTGCATATATTCTAAATATTAACAATATCATCTCTATCCATTATCTATATTAAAAGGTTTTAGCTGACAACATGTACTGTAGCCTACTACAAATCTTCCAAATACCGAATTAATATTCAAATACCAACTTAATGTACCATTACCAATATCGGGATAGTCAAAGTTTTCGGGCCACGCCTTGTAAAATGACAGACATTTATGCAATCCGAATTGTGTGACCTATACACTATCTGCGTGACCCAGTTGCCTGATCATAACAAATTGGCCCTTGTCAAAGTCGCTCAGGTCTCTAGTCTTGCAAAGATCTCTTGCAGCCAACATATTGACTATGAGAACTGATCCTTCACTTACCATCTAATGTCAAGAGATGGTCATCATTATTTGCTTCCTGTGAGTGATTATAGTGCTTTGTCAGTGTATAGGTAGCCGAAACAAGATTACACTCTGCCATTTTACACATGAGGTACAATGAAAGAGAACAAAGTGCAAAGAATAAAGAAAAACAATTTAGAGAGAAGGACAAACAAGTGAGAGGCAGAAATACTTCACATTGGTCCACTAAGAGCAGTGTGGACAGAAAGCGGTAGTTTGTTCCATCCCTGTCTGCTATAATGAAGGCAGAATGACATGAGTAGTGAGCATTCCTCTAGATGAACATACAGGGACCTGGAAACACAAGGAGTAAAGCATGCTTGCATTCCAGCCAAAACAGGAATACTGCAAGAGTTAAAAAATGCTGATATATACAAACACTGACAACACTCAGACGATGAACTGACAATGCTCACACGCCATAGGGTGAGTGCACCTTACATAACTGCTGCTGCATGGCGAATGACCACACTCACATCTGCACAGAATGTTCAATACATCTGTGCTTTTAGGGAAACAATCCACAACGCAGTGGCATCTTTGCAATCCCTTGGGGCTGCATACTTAGAATGTTTCTAAACTTTTGCCCACCTTTAGTAAGACCAGAATCCACTGATATAGCAGATACAAAAGTACAGAGCAACATGAACAAGTTGCTACTGAAGTTAAACGTGTGTAGTCATTGTGCAACAATGTTGAATAAAACAATTTGCCAAAATACTTTATATCATTCTATAGAAATGAAAGCAGTTATTTTAAAACTTCCTTAAACACTATCGAAACCAGCATTTCTCTCTAGTTCTATTGGTTTACATTGAAACGTTGTGATGTCCAAAAGACGATTGATGCCACAAGAGCGCAACTACATAACGTGTGAAGGAGTGGGTGTTGTTCTTATCGAACATCGACAGAAACGCCAGTTTGTGTGAGAAGAGTGAGTGCTCATATGCAGGAAGCAGTGTGTTAGACCAGTAGACACGCAAACCTAGAAGATAATATTTATCAACACATAACATCAAGTTTATTAGATGAAAAAGTCTAGAGAAGCTATTTAGCCAAGCTTGCTATATGCCATTTGCTTAACTCACCATTTTCAGGACTCTCAACCACCTTTAGATTCTACAGCCTAACATTACTCAGTGTTTTAGGTCAAATCATTTTATCAATACATTAATTCTGTCCCTACAGTCGGAGCCCCTTTCCTAGAGAGGGAGCCTCGAGCCGACGGCGGGATCACCGGGCCGACGACGGGAGCCAGTCCATGCGTTTGTTCCTGATATAGATTAAGAGGCTTGAGCTCCTGCGTCTCTGCCCATCTATTATTGGCCATCTAACTGCATCATGTACTCAGACAGGCATGCATTGTCAGTCTGTATGACATGTGTCACTTTTGCAGGGGGCCATGCGTCTTCCATCTACCTTACGCTCATCGCAGACAACATCAGTTCCCCTGTCTGCATATAGCAGAGGAGCCCTTTTCTGTAATTTTGACCCATGCCCTTTGAAAGGTCTGTTCACAGCCCAAAAGTCTCATTCTGGACTCAAGACCACTTTGTTTGCTCTTCATTCCCACTGGCTAAACAAAAACCTTGCCTTCCCTCTCTCACCTTCAATGCTGAGATCAAAACAGACATGGCAAAAGGACGTAGTCCCGGTGTCGGTCTCCAACTTGCAGACACTGCAGATGTTGTCATCATTTAGGTCGATGTTGACAAACTGCTCCTCTTCGTCCATTCTGCCTGAGAGAGAGAAAGTGATAAAAGCACATGACAGAACATGAGGCAAACAAAAGGGCTTCCACAACATCCAGAAATAGTTGACATCTAAGAGTAAAAGTGTTCTCCCCTTTACTCAATTTCGGCTAAAACATCCAGCACTGAACGTGTTTACATCTGATGTCACGATGCCCAGTCAGGGAGAGCACTGACCCTGAAAGTGATCCATCCAAGCTAGCAAGCTAGCAAGCTAGCTCCCCCTGTCTTCATCAGAAATGAGTGGCTAGTTTACAAACGATTAACAAACGAACAAAATTAAAATGAGCAGGATTCTAGCAAAAGCTAAACAATTTGCTTCTAGCAAGACTTGCTGCCCAAGCAAATGGCAAGCGAAATCGTGACCCGTTATCTTGTCGCCAAGTTGTAAAATGTCCGTTAGCTTTACTATAGCACAGCGCAATGTGTCGTAATAGTTATGTCTGCTATACATCTACCTTGTAGATAGTTAATCCTTTGTCAAATTCTCAAGAAATTCGCGGGTGTTTAATTTCTCTTCACCTTGATCCTCGAGCGCCATTAGGGCAGTGAAATATTGATGGCAGCGACTAGAGCACATTACCAGAGATATTGAACATAAGATGAGATACATGTGTCTCAGCTATAAAAATGGGATTCGTTGTCCGGCGCATCAATAATCAATTAGTTAATGTCGACTCAGCAAAGCTTGTTCATTAAATACAATATAAGTGTTGAAACCAACTGCCTGTATTGACTGTGAAATGGTAGCCTCGTATAATATGTATAGACCATCTAGATTTTCTACAGGGAAAACTCCGATAAAAATATACCAGTGAAAACAGATGCATTACAACCTAATCATTACTTTCGCTAAACCAAATACGCTTGATCTATTGATATACCAATGCATTAAATTCGACAATGATTTAAAAATCACCTGCAAAACCGCTTGTTTTATGTGGACATATTCTCGAAGGAGTAATCCTCTCGCTCGACCCTTTTCTCTGACATTGCTTTGAGTGGAAAGGAAACTCCCACCTTTCGGAACAAACCACTTGTAAATCATAGGGTGAGTTGTTATGCCAATAACGCGTTCTGTTAAAATATAAAAATATTGCACATATTTAATATACATATATATGTGCAATATTTTTATATTTTTAGCATTGAGACAGTGTTTGACTTTGAATATAGGTAAAGGCAAATAGCATGTCGCCTTTTGTATTTTAACCCTAACCCAATATCTGTCACTATACAGCACTCGCCTGTTTTCTCTTTTAAAGAACATTACCAATTTTAAGAAGTTAATTATATAAACCAAAACATATTTTGATATTTGTAGTTGTTTTGCAAAGCTCCTCTGTAAAATAATTGGTTGACGGATATCAGAAGTGTACCCATATAAATAACGTTTGTGTTATCTTGTGAAACCATTCACTTCAAAGAGGGAAGTGGAACAATGTTTTCTTTTTTGTTTGTTTTCCGTTTTCTGTTGACGATCACTTGGACGTAGCCTATACTTGAGGATGATAATAATAATGTTAATGCCTGAAAAAATATACACTTCTCCGAATTCAGACAGGTTTTGGAACATGGAAAATAAAAAAACACCCGAGTAGATAAATAAACAATGTTGTTCCGACAGCGCATGTGCGGTGAAGACTGTGTTAAGGCGCAGTAATAATTTTGTGACCGCCAATACAAAACTATCGAACGCTGCTTAGCATTCAGGGTCCAATTATCATCCACATTAATTAATTTGTTAAATAAGATAATAATTAATCGAGCTGTATATTCCCCTAATGAAAATAATGTGTACTGCTCGTAACCAATTTAAACTTGATTGTGGTATATTCAAGAAACATCCTCAAAATAGTAAAGAGGAGTTTGTAAAAAAAAAAAATCACAACAATCTAGAAACAAGATGACTGCCCTTTGTTGCTTCACCAAAGTCACATGTGGGGGAAATCCGTTTGCGGACGGAATGTTTACTTGGTGGATTCATTTATTGCCAACTTCCTTCCAGACGAAGTCACCATTTGGAAAATGTAAGTGTATTATTTTGGATCATTCATTTTATTAATTTAATTATTGTTAATCCTGGTCTTAAATGTGTGGCTGCCCAACCATGTTCCTTACAGGTTATATTCTGATGAGTTTACTAAGTGACACAGATCTGATTCTGAAGTGGCAGGGCTTAGAGACTGGGGACTTAAAAGGACAATTTGGGTCAAATTTTGTGAATTAGAATTAGAATAGCAGTTGTAGCATACATGTTGTATTTGGATATTATTACATGTCCCCAACATATCATTAGCATACATGTTGTAGTTAGATATACATATTATAACATGTCCTCAACATAGCATTAGAATGCATGTTGAAGTTAGATAAACATATTATAACATGTTCTCAACGTAGCATTAGAATACACATTGTTGTTGGATATACAGATGAATGACAAATGAAAGGAAAAAACATAAAAAAGTGTTTCCACTACAAGCTGCCAGAACAGTTCCAATACATCTTGGAATTGATTCTACTGATTTCTGGAACTCTAGTGGAGGGAATGGAACTCCATTCTTCCAAATAAACACACTTTAATTTAACATTTGAGTCATTAAGCAGACATTCTTATCCAAAGAGAGCTACAGTTAGTCCTAAACCAGCTGATATACAATAGAAAACAATTAAAACCCCCCAATGAGGTCAATTTAAAAATAGGAGGAAAGATGCCAATCAGTACAAAAAGCGAGTATACCCCTCATACTGAATAACCCACCTGACCTTGTACAATACACACATTTGGTCCTCACTCACACAGTTGTCCGGTCAAAGGATTCTATACGTATTGACTGCCTACCTTCAAAAATAAGTCAAGTAGCAGCCACAATCTGCCTAAGAATGACTCATGGTGAATGGGAACTGTTAAACTGACAAAGCAGTGATCAGGGCCATAGCAGGCTTTTACAAACTGCAGCAGCCCCACAAACAATTTACTCTCAAGTTTGATTGTCAAGCCAGCTGTCAGTGTGTTTTCATAATTATAATTAATTATATCAATGAAATCACTTTACCTATGCACTCTTTTCAGTTTGATATTAAAGATGTAGCATGGTCCTTGTGCTGTCAACTCCTGTGGTCATTAATGCAAGAAATTCAACCTGCCTAAGACTATGATGGTCCACTTCTACTCAGCCATCATTGAGTCCATCCTCACCTCATCCATCATCTGGTACTCTGCTGCTACAGCTAAGGACAGGAGCAGACTGCAGCGTGTCATCCGCTCAGCTGAAAAGGTGATAGGCTGCAATCTGCTTAGCCTCGAGGATCTGCACACCTCGAGGGCTCTGAGGCAAGCTAGGAAAATTGTGGCAGACCCCTCTCACCCCGGACCCTCTCTGTTCAATCCACTCCCCTCCGGCAGAAGGCTTCGGTCCATCAGGACCAAAACCTCACGCCACAAGAACAGTTTCTTCCCATGTGCTACTGGCCTCCTCAATAATGCCAGGGGTGCACACAAGCCTTGAACTATGACCCATTGCACATAAGACTTATACTCTGACCCATTCCTTTTTGCACATTGCCTGATTTGCACTACAATATTTGCTCTATTGCACTGTTGTTTTTCGGTATCTTGTTTTTACATTTTTGTACATTCCCTCTACCCCCTCAGCCCTTTAGTATAATTTATATTGTTTATTCATATGTTGTATGTAATCACCTTCCTGCCACAGTAAATTCCTTGTATGTTCACACATTCAATGGCGATTAAACACTTTTCTGATTCTGATATAGTGCCTTTGTCATGTAAAACAATGTAGCATATGTTGATTCACTGCAGTTTGCTACACGTTCAGAGAATGTTTTTCTATCCAGTGCAGCAGAAGTGATCACCATAACATAAAACACCTCCAAATTTTTGTGACATGATACTCATCATGCTAGTGATCATACATTCCATTGCTTTTAAATCATAGTGTTTTAAACCAGAATTCTTTCTCTGTGAAATATTCCACACGAACATCACTGTGAAGAAGGCACATCTCAGGCACCTGAATGAAATGTTTCTCATACTATTCTGCTGATATACTAGTGAGAACTTAGTCCCCAGTTAAATCCCCAGTTGGCATGACAACTGCACCATTTTTTTGACAGGAGGTGAGATTGTAAGCCCAGAGCACCATGTGGATTCTGAAGGACACAAAGTGACAGAAAGCATCTTGGACATCCAGCCTTGATTTTCTAGTAGCATTACTACATTATCAGGGCTCCGGTGCAAAAAAATTCACTATGCTCCCTACACAAAATATGGGTAGTGCCAAGGGCAGTGTGATTTCACAATGTGGAAACAATATTGTAATGCAGAAGAGACAAAAGCACAAATAATAAAGAGTTTAGAACGACTGGTACAGGCCTCACATACGTTATAGTGGAATACAGTGGTGGACCGTTAGGGCCAGCAAGGCCTTCTCTGCTGGTCTAAACACTATCAGAATCACTGGCTTGCATTGTAATATATTTTTCCCGTGAATGTATATTAAATTATTCCCAATAGTCAATTCTCAATTTCATAGCTTTTTTTCTGGGTCGCGCTGCTTCCAGTAGTGTATTTTTATTTTAGAGCTTTTATCCAATCATATTTCAGCCATCATGTGTTGCCACGTCAAAGAAATCTGCCTTAAGGCCTTCAGAATCAATCTTGCAGGCGCCTGTAGCTTCAAAATGAATGGCAATGTAACGGTGCTCTTTAACCAATCAGATACTCAATCAGATTTAACCAACCAGTCAGATTTGGAGATGGTGACACTGGGGGCATCTAGCAGGCTTAGAATAACGTCTGCCTTTTCACACCCTTTGATTGGATGGTCAGAACCTGTACTATTACTACTAGTCAGAGCAAACCGCAAACGGCATCTGTACTAGGGATGCACCGAAATGAAAATTCTTGGCCGAAACCGAAAACCGAAAAAGAGGAAACCAAGACCGAAAACCGAAACACCGAAATAAATTATGCCAATTATTAGTACCATTGCATTTATGGATATGAGCCACCAAGGGCGTAGGTTTGGTCTCAGCTTCGGTGGGGACATCTCTCCCCCCCCATCCGGCAAGTGAACTTTTACTGAGAATAATGTGATTATTTTTGCGTTTAGTTGAGACAATAGCCTGTTGCTTTTAGATGGTACTGCTGTTTGTCAGATTCAATATATTGTAGCGACCCTGGTGGTGCCACTACTCCGCCCCTACTAATGGGATATCCCAAATAGGCCACATTACATAAGCAAAATATACACAGGAAACATTTCCACTGTTTATTGTGACTGCAAGATTCTAACATATGGGGTATGTATTAACAGAAAGCACTGGTAACTTTACCGTTGTCTTCAGTCACTCTCCTGTGTACTTATAGCGTGTCAGATAACTCCCCTCCCCTAGGTTTTTTAGCCAATCAAATTACGGCGTTTCTAGTACCGTACCGGCTCTGCGGTCGGAATTGACCCAAATCGCTTCACAAACTCATAACGGAGTTCGCTAAAATATTAGTGGGGACAATTTAGTCATGTTAAAATGTTGTTGGGGACATGTCCCCAGCGTCCCCCCCTAAACCTACGCCCATGTGAGGCACTTTCTTGCAGGATTTCACTGAACATATCAGACAACGAGGGTGCATGTCCCTCATCTAGTGCAGAGAGACGAGTCTTTTTTTCTGCGCTCTGATCTCCGTGCGCTGCTGCTCCGTGCGCTGCTGCTCCGTGCCCTACTGCTCGGTGCGCTATTGCTCCGTCTCCACGCGGGTTCTCCGCATCCATCGCCGCCTGGATCATTTCTCGTTCGCGCTGCTTTATTTCTGCATCCAAGTAATGGTCTTTATAACGCGGATCAAGTACAGTCGCGATGAAGTGCAGAGGATCCGAATAGATCACAACATATTTCGGCCGTATTGTTTCGGTGATAAAAGTATTTCGGCCGAAAACCGAAAATGCTCTTATGGGCCATTTTCGGCCGAAGATTTTCGGTGGCCGAATATTCGGTGCATCCCTAATCTGTACAATATAAAAAATATTAATGTAGCGATTAAATACTGATTTTTAATTTTACAAACCACAATGGCTGACAGAGGAGAAGACATTAACCCTTTTCGCGTATGATCACACCGGTGTGATCTGGCTTGAGTGGTCCCTGATGCGTACGATCACACCCGTGTGTTTGGAACGTTTCATTAGAACTTCCAAGAAACAGTGACTGGCCAGACCCTACTTATTTAGCTGACATTAGCTCAGTGTTTATAACTTATTTCCTCAATGTAAAATGTACATTTTTATAGAGTATATTTTTAAACAATTACAGCGGTAGAAAATATTTTAATCGGAAGCTGAATGATTACTGACGTACCAACACAAACGGTACCATTATATTTTGCTAATATTTAAATAGGCTGCTAAACATAATATTAGTTGTTTTCTATTGTCCAGGATAAAAATACACCCGACACAAAAACTAATAATATTATCAACAACTTAACGATTCGTGAATCGTTTGTATAATATTATTTTACGTTGGACCGAGCTTACGACTCCCAGCATGCATTTCAATGTAAACAAACATGGCCGCGCACACAAAACGTATTTATCTAAAATAGCTCAACTTCATCACTACAACCTTAAAAAAATGATTTACACTGATGACCAAGTATGCAGAAATCAGAATGTAGAATTTGTCATAAGCATTTTAAAATATGTGAATAAGAAAATCAAGTATTACCACACAGATTGCCCGAAAGTTAGGTTGTTTATTGATACAAGTGCACCTTTCACGCCGGTAATCATTCAGTACATTCACATCCTCTTTGACAGTCCCTCATTAGTCAGAAAATTATCCGTAGTCAGGAATGAGCACTCAGTCCCGATAGCGTTCATATTACAATATACACACGAGCAATGCAATGCAAATAGCATGCTATAAGTTTTAGCCATTACATGTGTTGATGCATTGACTGCTACGCGCTGGCTAGTCGTGTCTAGCTACAATACGCTAAGACGTAAACCCCTACAAGTCTCCAGATATAATTCCGGTCGTCTTTTAATACTGCTTTACCTACGTTATTCTTGGTAGTAACATAAAATATAATTATAAGTTAATAGGTCTAAATAATAAATAAATAGCAAGCAGTGTCAGCGTGGCTCTGGTAAACTGCAGCTAATGCGGCAGCCGGTCCCTCTTGTTACGTCATAATCACATGAAGGATCTCTGCGTGAATTCAGAAATCACGGGCAAAATAATTCACGCTGAGGGGCCTGGAAGATGTTTTCGGAACATACGCGCGAAAAGGTTAATTTGGTCGCAGATTTACTCACAAAGCCATTTTCAAGACATCGTAAGGAAAGGTCGGCCAACCCAGAAGCTAGCTAGCCTGTCCCAGCCGGGGAAAGGGTTTACCCGACACTCTCAATAACTACCAGTACCCTTGGCTCACAGCCTCCGAGGAACACTGCAAATTGTATTACTGGGAATGCATGTTATTTGCAGTCGATCGACTTGGTGTTTGGAGCCACACTGGGTTTGAGTGTGAACTTGAGTTGTCTAACCAAAGCAGCAGCAAGACACCAAAGCACGGCCGGACATTTACAAGCAACAGTGCTTTTGAAAACTTTTGTGGAAACAAGAGTGGATCTACAGCTCAATGAACAGATGCGCAAACTGAGCTCCACAACGAAAAGGTAATGGCTGCATGAGATACATGTCTGTGATGCAACAGCCTGTTGTACTGCGTTTCTATATAATATTGACAGTTTATAGTTGTGATGATGGTATTAAGGGGTGGATTAATTCGGGTAGGACACCACTGAAGGCCTAGGTGTGAAATGCACGGCCCGCCACTGCTGGAATAATACTTTATTCCACTTCCACCTGTTGGAGACTGTGCCTTTAAGGCTCTGCTGGCCACTTCCAACATGGTTCACATCACTTTATTAACTGCCATTTTGTTCAATGAAGATTCCCATCAGGCCCAGTGTAAAAAAATACTCAGCAGGTTAGATACAGGTTTTTAATTAAAGTGTAAAAATGTTCCATCGGTCGGTGACCTTCAGCACTCACTGGATCGGTTCTCGGCATCTTGTTGCATTTGCTTTACCGCAACGTTGTGACTAAAAGATAGCTGAGCCGGAAGGCCAAGCTCTCGATCTAGCAGTCAATCTTTGTTCCTACTCTCACCTATGGGCTGGCCTCTCAGGGATAGGTTGAGAAGCTCAGTGTCAACATCTCCCCCGAAGCCCCACAGTCAGTGACATGTGGTCTTCGGCGTCGTCACCGGTCTTCTAGCCATCTCTGTTGATGTTAATCACCTTGATTGTCCGGTCACGTCATTACACGCACCTGGTGTCCCTCCCAATTAGTAGTGTATATAAGTAGTGTATATAAGCTCCCTCTGTGTATGGTGTCTTTGTCTGGTATTGTTTGGTGTTTATACAACTGAGCTATGTAATTTAGAGAGTTATTCTCTCATACATCCTTGATTGAAAGTACTGCGCCGCGTTGCACTGTTTGAGTTGTCTATTAGAGTACTGTTGAGTACCCGTTTATTTTGTTTTTAGTTTGTTTCGTATATTGTTTGCTGGTGAGTAAGTAAAAGTTCACCACAAACGCTATCCTCCTGGGCCTGGTCTCCATTTATTATTGCAACCGGCACCCAGTCTTGACAGAAATACCAGACCCTATGGATATGGATCCAGCAGGAGTAGCGGAACAGGTGAAATCCCACAAGGACGCAATCAACGGATTGGTTGAAGCGATAAACTCCATGAGTGTCACAATGCCGCAGATGGCAGAAAACCAAAACCCACCTCCTATTCAGCAAATCGACCCAGCATAGATGCAGTTGCACGCTTCGCCACCACCGATCAAAGCCGCACACCGGAACACTCCACGGGAGTATGACGGACAGGTGGCGAAATGTCAGAGGTTCCTGCTACAGCTGGACTTGTACAACGATACCATCAGCCCTACACCCAGCGATCGCGAGAATGTTTCCACTCTCATCCCCTGCCTCTCTGGGAAAGACCTCGAGTGGGCTATGGCATTCTGGAGGGAGGGCGGAGGAGTACTAAACAACTACGCGGATTTTGTCCTCCTGTTCCGGGCTGTGTTCGACCACCCACATGAAGGAAGAGAGGCAGGAGAGCGACTAGTCCGATTGCGGCAGGGATCATGGAGCGCCCAGGACTACGCCTTGGAGTTTTGCACCCTGGCGGCGGAGGCAGGTTGGTGTGAGCGGGCGCTCACTGACCTGTTCCGGTGCCATCTACAGGCGGACGTTCAACGAGAGCTGGCCTGCCGTGATGCCATGTTGTCTTTTAACCAACTGGTTGACATGGCTATCCGGTTAGACAACCTGCTGGTAACTCGCGGACGTCAGGGAAGTGGTTCGTCAGTGCCACCTGTTCTTCAAGTCGACGCGTCCGTCCGTGCCCACGGAGCTGGGTGCGCTGGTACCCAAGGAGTCTACCCGGCAGATGGAGTGTTCTTCCTGTGGCAGAGGAGGACACACAGCCTCTCATTGCCGTCAACGTCGGGTTGGGGCGGTGGTCAGAAGGCAAGACACTCCTGCGACATCCCGGGTAAGAACACCACATAACCTAATGAATCCTCTGCGGCGCTAGTTACGTTACAGGTGACATTTCCTGATTTCCCCACTGGTTCCCCATGTAAGGCACTAGTCGATTCAGGCGCGGCTGGGAACTTTATGGATAGGGCATTAGTAGATAGACTGCAAGTTCCTTTAGTACCTCTAGTCTGCATCACTGCATTGGATGGCAGACCGTTAGGGTCGGGTATGGTCAGAGAGACAACCGCACACATCACTATGACAACACAGAGCACTCACACAGAACAAATCAGATTTCACATTATCGACTCACCCAGTTGCCCGATAGTGTTGGGGTTGCCCTGGCTAACTTGTCATGACTCAGAGTTCTCTTGGCCGCAGACGGTTCTCACGGGGTGGTTGCAGGGGTGTTCTGGAAGGTGTTTGGGTGTTTCCATCGGCGCGACCTCGGTAGAGAGTCCAGACAATGCCTCCCGCGTGTGTATTCCTCCCGAGTATAGCGATTTGGCCTTAGCGTTCTTTAAGAAAATGGCTACTAAATTGCCACCACATCGTCGGGGGGATTGCGCGATTGATCTGCAGGAGGGCGCGGTGCTGCCACGTAGCCATGTCAATCCCCTGTCGCAAGCGGAGGCTATGGAGACCTACGTTTCCGAATCTTTGCATCTGGGGTTGATCCGCCCCTCCACTTCATCTGCCTCCTCAAGTTTTTTTTTTTTTTTTTTTGTGAAGAAGAAGGATGGTGGTTTGCGACCATATATTGACTGTAGGGCATTAAATAAGATCACCATTCCATATCGGTACCCTCTCCCCCTTATATCCTCTGTTATCGAGTCAATGCATGGGGAGCGCTTCTTCACAAAATTAGATCTCAGGAGCGCATATAAGCTGTTGCAAATTCGAGAGGGAGACGAGTGGAAAATGGCATTTAGCACCACGACAGGGCACTATGAGTACCTGGTGATGCCATTCGGGTGGATGAATGCGCCTTCGGTCTTCCAGTCCTTTGTGAATGATGTGTTTCGGGACATGATTGGTCGGGCGTGGTGGTGTACATTGATGACATCCTGGTGTACTCTACCATGCGCGCTGAACATGTCTCCCTTGTTCGCCGGGTACTGGAGCGACTGTTGGCGCATGATCTGTATGCCAAAGCAGAAAAGTGTTTTTCTTTTTTCAGCGAGCCGTCTCCTTTCTCGGCTTCCATATTACCACCACGGGGTGTAGATGGAGTGTGATCGCGTGACCGCCGTGCGTAATAGGCCAACTCCTACCACTGTGAAAGCGGTACAAAGGTTGCTGGGGTTCTCCAATTTCTACTGCAGATTCATCCGGGGCTTTGGAAAAATAGCGGCTCCTATTACATCCCTGTTAAAGGGCGGGCCGTCGCGGCTGCACTGGTTGGTAGAGGCGGATAGCACGTTTAACAAACTGAAGGTGATGTTTACCTCCGCCCTGGTGCTGATCCGTCGTTGCCATTTGTAGTGGAGGTAGATGCGTCCGAGGTTGGGGTAGGGGCGGTGCTATCTCAGTGTTTGGGCACAGCTGCTAAACTTTGGCCCTGTGCATTCTTCTCACGGAAACACGGCGGAGAGAAACTATGATGTCGGCGATAGGGAGTTGCTAGCTATCATAAAGGCCCTGACTGCGTGGAGGCATTGGCTTGAGGGAGCTAGACACACGTTTGTCATCTGGACAGATCACTGGGAACCTGGAGTACATTCGGGCAGCGAGGAGGTTAAACCCTCGCCAGGCTAGGTGGGCATTGTTTTTGGCCAGGTTTGAGTTTACACTCTCATACATCCCGGGCATAAAAAATGTCAAGGCAGACGCGCTGTCCCGACTCAACATCTCCCCCGAAGCCCCACAGTCAGTGACGTGTGGTCTTCGGCGTTCGTCGTCACCGGTCTACTAGCCATCTCTCTATTGATGTGAATTACCTATTTGTCCTGTCACGTCATTACAGTGGCTCAGTTGTTCATGTGGGTTGTCTACAAACCGGAAGGTTGGTGGTTCAATCCCCGGTTCCATCTGACCAAGTGTCGAGGTGTACATGAGCAAGACACCTAACCCCACTGCTCCCGACGAGCTGGATGGCGCCTTGCATGGCTGCCGTCGCCGTCGGTGTATAAATGTGTGAGGGAATGGGTGAATTGTGAGGCAATATTTAAAGCGCTTTGGTGGCCCCTGGGTCTGTGAAATGCGCTATATAAATGCAGTCCATTTATTTACCTGGTGTCCCTCCCAATTAGTAGTGTATATAAGCTCCCTCTGTGTATGGTGTCTTTGTCTGGTATTGTTTGATGTCTATACAACTGAGCGATACAATTTTGAGAGTTATTCTCTCATACTTCCTCGTTTGAAATTACTGCGCTGCGTCGCACCGTTTGTTTGGGGTCCCCTGCTAGAGCTGCTACCCTCGCGACACAACCCCAGATAAGCATTGAAGATGAGATAAGATGTGTAAAAATGTAAGAAACTGGAAACTAACCATAAATGTATAATCATTCGGCCTTTAAGCACATTAATAAAATCTGGAGGTTTAAAACATCCATCTTAGGTGTTTATTAGATGACAACGGACTCTTGTGTATGGCCGCTTTACACTAAAATCTTACAGGCAATAAGTTCCACCTAATGACTGCAACCAAATGCTTCCTGTAGTGGTTGGTAAGTCTTTCAATACTTGTAAAATTCCAGAGAAGGTGGCCTATAACTTCCTGATAGGTTAAATACATCAAGTGGGTTAGACTTCCAACATTATCTTTCCTGATGACTTTGTTTTGAAAGAACTCCTAACAGGGTGAACCAATAGAGACCCAACTAGCTGACTGGGTTTTCAGGGAGGATAAAATGAAAACGTGACCAAGTTAAAACACTAGAGTACATTAAATTGAACGATGCACAGGGGCTGGCAGCGATTCAATTTCGTCCCTCCCAGCAGCACAACCACAGTTCAAGCAATGTGGGATTCCATCCAGGGCCAATCAGCACTGACACTCAGCTTCTGAGGCAAACCAGCAGCGGGATACAAGGTGCTATGCTGCTGGCGAGCAGTACTGATATATTGTACTTACAGATGATACATGTCTAGGAGAGGAGCACAAATACATCTATAACACAACTCTTCAACGATTATCCCAAATTACATCCTAAATAAGCCAGCAATATTCTACTGGACATTGGCTTACAAGAGTCCATAACGTTTGAATATTGCATTCAATCTAATGTAAACAAATAAACACACATCTCCTTTCACAGATCTTTTGATATCCTAGTGAAGAATGAAAAACTACAAAGATGGATTGTTTTATTATTATAAAGACATTTGTAGGGTAAGAGAACTGGGACGATTTGAGCACATGCTTTAGCAGTACTCGTGTGCTTGAGCACAAGTCTAATGTAAGATAATGATTAGAAAGTATATTGATATACTATTATTAACATACATAATAATAATATAATTTTAATATATTTGTCTTTGAATTTTATAATTTTAAGTACATTTTCAATAGTGTAAATTCTTGATTGAGATTTTTTTATGGTTCTGGGGTTATTATGGTTCATTCCTGTTGTGACAACTTCACCTATTATGTAAATGCATAAAATTTAAAACATTTTAATTCAACTGCCTCTGTTTTTATATTATTTTGAGTTCAACATATTGCTTTTAAAATACATATCGACAGGAATTAAATCTACAGGAATTCATCATTACTGCCTCAATGCAAAAACATATTAAGCCCAGGGCCATCAGTTGTCTACAGGTTGCTGCTTGTTGAAAACGTCAGCGACACCAACTCAGATCTGGATAGACGACTTCCGTCAGGTGAAAACAGAGACAGAAAAACAGACCTCCGCTTTCCGTGATCAAGTTATTCTTCTTGGTCATTTAGGGTTTCGGCAAAGACACAGAAAAAAAAATGTTTATTCTCCCTTCACAACAAGGCTACATCTTAAGTTGAACTTGTCCATAAAGCACTAGGATTAATGTCTTTGACCTGAGAGACAGCCCAGCGAATGTATTAAACTGAACTAACAAATCATAATTTCCAAATGGCGGGGCATTGGAAGACTATGGAGAAAGCTGAAGCTGAACATTTTATTGTCAATGAAATTTGTTTTCAATACAGTTTTTTGAAACTTGTTAATAACCGTTTCAAAATGCGACAACGGTTATTAATATGCTAGACTGTCACTCAACGAGTGTAGGTTATATTGCACACACACACACTTCACACAGTAGGCATTTTTAAACGAAACATGCTAGAACGTGCCAATATTGCCCAATGGGATCTCACTAGATCACATTTGGCTCTTCCAACCTCTTTCCCTAGGTTCTGTCCACACTGCCCTCTCATCAGAATCAGGTTCATTCGCCAAGTCTGTTTACAACCACAAGGAATTTTGAAACGTACGCAAAACACACACAGTCCGACAAGAGACCATGCCTAGTTGAAATATGTAATGGGTAAATATAGAATGTGTTATATGAATATCTGAATAGTGCAAAGTAGAGTAGATTGCAAAAAGAAAAAGAGCAATGTCCAGGATTTAGTTTCAAATTGTTCAAAAGAGCAATATCTAGTTACATTTGCACTTGTAATTTGTTGTTGAATCCACCTTCAGACAGAAGCAGTGTAATTCGCTGAGGGCTGTTGTTTCAGAGGCCCCTGGCCTCCTTACCTGCCTTTGAGAAGTTGTATTTAGTCTCTCTGAGTATGTCCCTGTCATTGTGAAATCCCGAAGACATCTGTGATCACCTGTGAACCAGGGTTTGTGGTTGTCTTAGCGTACCCTGGTTTGAGTTGAGATGCAACTATCCTCACAGAAGCTGATATATGAAGTCACAGCATCAGTACATTCATCAAGGTTATATGTGGCAGCCCTGAAGATGTCCCAATCAGCACAGTCCAGACAATCATGAGGGTGTCACACTCCTCTAAGCTGTTGTGCAGGATAAAGAACCAGATGCAGAGCTGGATAGTCCATCCATGTTATTTTAAATACAACAAACACAACAAAGAACAGTGGAACTAATATTCACTGTGAGAAAATAAAGTGTGCTTACATAAAGCGACAACTATAAAAGCCAACACAGCGAATAAAACAAACACTCACATACATACATAAAACATGTGACAAGGAAATAATCAGAAGCAACTAGTGACATTCCCCAGTCACTTAAATATCCTGGTAATCATTAACTAAGAACAGCTGTGCACAATTCAAAACAAACCACTGAAAAACAGGAAGTCCACATCTGCCGATCTGTGACTAAGGCAATGTATGAAACCTATTCTTGACCCGATATTAAATTTGAGTTTGTTTATGTGGTACTAGAAGGAGAGAGAGAACTGTCTAACAAGACACCTAGGCATTTTTGTTGTATCCATGATAGCTAGACAGGCACGTGTGGGCAGTGATCCGTTGAAAAGCATGCACTTACCAGAGTTTTACCAGAGTTTAGTAGTAACTGGAGTTTTCGGAATCTGAATAGAATTAAAACTTTTAACTCCCGTATTCATATAGATTCTAAGAATCCTCTCAGAAAACTCTTAATTTAGCTTTAAATCTTTTACGTAGGAGTATTAGCTTAAGAGTGATTCGGGACCGATCTGAGAGCAACTCTGAGTAAGGAAAAGACAAGAACTTTCATCTTAGTGAGGCTGACCCCGTTGCTATGTATGACACAATCTTTTGAAGACTGTGATTGGTTGGTTGTCCAAGAAGGAAAAAAAGAGTGATTTTAAGTATAGGGTCTATTCTACATCTTCACTTTGAAATTGCATCCGTAATTTTTTCTATTTGACCATTTTCATACACACACACACACACACACAGTGTATCTAAATCCTTTTTTTATTTACAATGCTGTTAATTTCCTATAAGATATTTGATTGGCTTAGAATGATAAAAATTGTTCTACTCTTTCCAACTTGAATGTTTATGCTGTGGAACCCATTTCTATGAACATAAACGTTCTCATCTTCCGACGGTGCAATAATTCGGGTGCAGTTTTATTGATTAATCCAAAAATATATATAAATATATTTATATTTGGCTGAATGCCACGTACGAATTGTGATGAGGTGGCTATTAGTGTTGTTTTCTAATAACTGTGCGCACCTTTAAACCGCACACACTCTCTGGTCCCCCTTTTTGAAGAGAGGAACCACCACCCCAGTCTGCCACTCCTCTGGCACTGTCCCAGACTTCAACGCAATGTTGAAGAGGCGTGTCAACCAAGACAGCCCATCCCCACCCAAAGCTTTAAGCATTTCTTGACGAATCTCATCAGTCCCTGGGGCTTTGCCACTGTGTAGTTGTTTGACTACCTCAGCGACC
This sequence comes from Dallia pectoralis, assembly GCA_029465975.1. Taxonomy (NCBI): domain Eukaryota; kingdom Metazoa; phylum Chordata; class Actinopteri; order Esociformes; family Umbridae; genus Dallia; species Dallia pectoralis. The sequence goes on from CM055746.1 coordinate 8,399,840, forward strand.
TCCGGCAGGGAAACTGACGATGACCCTCCATCAGCCTCCAGCTCTGCCTCTGTACTAGAGGGCGTGTGTGTCGGATTCAGGAGTTCCTCAAAATGCTCTTTCCACCGCCCAATAACATCATCAGTTGAGGTCAACAGTGTCCCATCCTTACTGTACACAGCTTGGATGGTTCCCCGTTTCCCCCTTCTGAGGTGCCGAACGGTTTTCCAGAAGCATCTTGGTGCCGACCGAAAGTCCTTCTCCATAGCTTCCCCGAACTCCTCCCACACCCGCTGCTTTGCCTCTGACACGGCATCGGCTGCAGCCCTTCGGGCCCGCCGGTACCCTGCAACCGCCTCCGGAGTCATCTGGGATAACATATCCATGAAGGACTCCTTCTTCCGTCGGACAGCTTCCCTGACCACCGTGGTCCACCATGGTGTTCTAGGGTAACCACCCCTTGAGGCACCTAGGACCTTGAGACCACAGCTCACCGCTGCAGCTTCAGCAATAGAAGCTTTGAACATTGCCCACTCAGGTTCAATGCCCCCAACCTCCACAGGGATGCCCGAAAAGCTCTGTCGGAGGTGTGAATTGAAGATCTCTCGGACAGGGGCCTCCTCCAGACACAGATCCTCCAATTACAGAGGTATCACACTCCTCAGCCTCCCTGGTAAAGTTTACTCCAAATTGCTGGAAAGGAGGGTTCGGCCAATAGTCGAACCTCAGATTGAAGAGGAACAATGCGGTTTTCGTCCTGGCCGGGGAACCACGGACCAGCTCTTTACTCTCGCAAGGATCCTAGAGGGGGCCTGGGAGTATGCCCACCTAGTCTACATGTGTTCTGTGGATCTGGAGAAGGTGTATGACCGGGTACCCCTGGATATTTTGTGGGAGGTGCTGCTGGAGTATGGGGTGAGGGGGTCTCTTCTCAGGGCCATCCAATCTCTGTACGCTCAAAGCATGAGTTGTGTCAGTGTTCTCGGCAGTAAGTCGGATTCGTTCCCGGTCGGGGTTGATATCCGCCAGGGCTGCGCTTTGTCACCAATCCTGTTTGTGATATTCATGGACAGGATATCAAGGCGTAGTCATGGTGGGGAGGGGTTTCCGTTCGGTGGGCTGAGGGTTACATCACTGATTTTTGCAGATGATGTGGTCCTGATGGCTTCATCGGTCGGTGACCTGCAGCACTCACTGGATCGGTTCGCAGCCGAGTGTGAAGCGGCTGGGATGAGGGTTAGCACCTTTAAATCTGAGGCCATGACTCTCAGTAGGAAACCGGTGGAATGCCAACTACGGGTAGGGAGTGAGTCCTTACCCCAAGTGAAGGAGTTTAAGTACCTCGGGGTCGCGAGTGAGGGGACAATGGAGCGTGAGATTGGCCGTAGAATCGGACCAGCGGGGGCGGTGTTGCATTCGCTTTACCGCACCGTTATGACGAAAAGAGAGCTGAGCCGGAAGGCAAAGCTCTCGATCTACCGGTCAATCTTTGTTCCTACTCTCACCTATGGTCATGAAAGCTGTGTCATGACCGAAAGAACAAGATCGCGGGTACAAGCAGCCAAAATGGGTTTTCTCAGGAAGGTGGCTGGCCTCTCCCTTAGTGATAGGGTGAGAAGCTCAGTCATCCGAGAGGAACTCGGAGTTGAGCCGCTGCTCCTTCGCGTAGAAAGGAGCCAGTTGAGGTGGTTCGGGCATCTAGTACGAATGCCACCTGGGCGCCTCCCTAGAGAGGTGTTCCAGGCACGTCCAGCTGGGAGGAGACCATGGGGAAGACCCAGGACTAGGTGGAGAGATTATATCTCCACACTGGCCTGGGAACGCCTCGGGATTTCCCAGTCGGAGCTGGCTAATGTTGCCAGGGAAAGGGAAGTTTGGGGTCCCCTGCTAGAGCTGCTACCCCCGCGACCCGACCCCGGATAAGCGATTGAATATGAGAGATGATGAGATGAGACCTTTAAATCGTTTTTGGGGTTTGATATTCGCTGGAATAATTAGAAGGTTATTTTGTGTTACTTGGAGTTAGACATGGAAATGTCTAGAATGGAGCCATACAGTTTTTAGACATCTAAAGTAAAATTAAAAACAAAAATAACTTTATTGAAGTGTCCTGTGGATTCATGCAAAGGGAATAGTTTAACATCAAACTAAGGCTACAACGATGGACACTCTACATAGTTATTACTTTCATTTCTGGCAATATGGCATTTCTGCGCTGTGTCTGAAATGTTAGCGCGTCTCTAATAAGATCAGTGACAAACATGATCCCTGCATGATCCAATCTATAGCGTCTTATTAACTCACTGTCATCCATTGTCTGCAACACATTTCTTCTCCCTCTTAGTTTTTCTGCCATTTTCTCCTCTGCTAAAGAAACTCTTAAGCCTCTTAAAAATCCTTGTCCGTGCTCCTAACAAATTTGAACTTAAGACCTCTTTTAAGGGTTAAGATGCTTTCTGAATTAAATTTTTCTTTACTAGGATTTTTCTTTAATTTTAGGAGTAATTGCAGCTTCATGATTGTTGCAGCTTCTTTAAGTTTCTTGCAAGTTTTTCACATTTCAAAGAAATATAACCTAAATTGACTTTTTTCTCCAGAAATATTTTATTAAGTATGATAAAAACAGCTTTCTTGTTAGAAATGGTCTGGGCGTTACCCAAAAGTAAAATGGTGTGTTCAAATACCAGTCAACCCATGTTATTAACGAGTTGACTTTTCATTAGCCTAACATTGTCAAATCATCAAAAAAATGTTTTAAGTATAACTTTCAAAAGGGATTTTCACTGGGCAGTAATTTCTAGATGTTGTTTTGAATAAACAGATTTCAAAAAACAGAAAATCTTGTTTCCAATTGTTAGAAGATTGTGTGGATTTACCTATGGATGGGCTAGGAATGCATTGTTTTATATTCAAATCAACTACTGTTAGATGTGATATGGTTTAGAAATGAAAATCATTGTTATGGTTTATATTTATAAGTTAAAAAAGCTATAGAATTTCAACAGTATAACTAATGTTGTCCAGCCCTGCTCAGCACAGTTTAGGGAAGGATTACTCCCTAGACCAGAGAAAATGCTGGAAGCCCAGCAATAAAACATGTCTGTAGGTATTAACGCCACAACATGGAAGTCTGGCATGGAGTTGGAGTGGAATAGGACTTTGTTTGTCACATGAACGCAATATTAATCATCTTGTACCAAAATATAAAGTAGAGATGAGGGCACTTTAGAGGAAGCAATGAGTCATAGCAGTGAATTATTTTACGGGAGAGGTTAAAAACTCGAATCTATTTATATAGTGTTCTGCTAATGCATCAAACACTATAAGGGTGGGGCAGTTCAATTCCCAAGAGGGAGTGTACCTGAACAACCAGATACTGTGTATAGTATAAAGAAAGGGTAGCCTAGAGTAAAGTAACGTAATAGAAGTTCATTATGAGACAGAGGGTAAGATTGAGTAATGGCAGCAAATAGTCTTCCACACCAAGGAGGATGACTTGGCAACATGGACACACACACAACAAAGCGTCTGATTACACAAAACTCACAAGTAAATTAAGTGGAGCTCTGTAAACATGAGCTGTAAAAACAGGGCAATTACAAGGCTCACCTGCAGTTGGCTTAGGAGGACTCCAGAATTGGTTTACAACTCCATAGACTCCAGAATGGGATTACGTCTCCTAAGATTACTCTAGACTCAGGTTACAACACCTCAAGAGGCCCAGCCATGCAAGCGTCAATGTCAAGGGATGGTTTAGGAGAGTGATGAGAAATCTAAGTGGTCTAAGGAATGAGCCAACAGCCTGGGAAGTCAAGTATGCAAGTGTTCCCCCCTTATCCCATCCCCCGCGCCCACCTGGCCGGCCTGCGATCCCCCCTGAGGGCAGTTCCCATGGCTGCTGCCAAGTTGAGCATGCTCCGTGGGGTCTGGGGAAATGGTATGCAGCATAGATAAGACTAAAGCTGGGTGCAGATAGAGACATGCCCATTCTGTCTGGCATTGAGAATGCCCTATGTCCTTATATGCACACACACTTGAGACTCAGAAATCTTTGTTCCTTATTCCTTAGCCCATTTCCTAACCCCTATTCTAACTTTTTACTAGAATGTCAGGTCCCATATGTGACACAGACGCGGGTCGCACGCGCACACGCGCGCACACACGCACACACACACACACGCATATTGAAACAGTTGTTTATTAGAGAATATAACTTATGAACATATGTAAAAATACCAGCTGAAGTAGCTATATAGGAATGAAAAATACAAATGACTCCACAGAAAATGTCAACATTCAAAACATTCACATATAACATTTTGGCCGCCTAAATGTGCACATGCAAAATAGGAAAGTTGTACTATTAATAACAAAAATGTAACAGGTAGTTTATATTAACAAAAGCAGAAGAGCATACTTATGTCTAATTCCTTTTTGCAGTTGATAAAATGAAAGAAGGACAATGATGCAGACTGACGTTGATAAACCACAGTTGATTTTGTTATGTTTCCCTTTACATTTTTCATGGAGTATATGTATGTATTTAACAAAAAATAATCTTATTGAACTAATGGTTCTACTGTATATAGTGTACATATTTACATTAAACCGTTCCTTACCAGACAAGTTACCAAAGTAATTAAAGGGCATTGAACAGGAACAAAGCATTGAATAATTATAACATCTAGCAATGAATAATCACTGTCTGCCATAACAATTAAAATCATTATAATACTTAATTAAAATAATATGTACAAAAAAAACAAAAGCTGGTCTCTTGCTCGGACACCATCCCATCCATAGGAAAAGGAATAGAATCATCTCTGGGAATGTTCAATTCTGGAACAGTTCTGTACAATCCAATCACAGCCTGTTTCCTTCCTCTCAGCAGGCAGCTGAGGGACACAATGCAACAATGGCCGCTTTACAATCATTACCCTCACGCTCTGTCAGTTTCAAGATTAAAACCTTTCTCTGGAGCTGTGTACCCAACGAGCACGGCTTACAATCCTGGAGCTTTGGGCAATCGTTTGTTGCTACCTGCAATGTATCCTCAGGGATGGAGTCCTTTGGTACTTCCTGTAGTAGTTCCTGTGGTAGTGGTTCGGTGTCATGTGGCAGCCCCAGTGTTTGCAGGGAAATGGAGTCCTGAGGTATCTCCTGTGATAGCTCCACCCCTTGGGCCATCAGCATGTTGGTTATATCTGTGTAACCTCCCTTCACAGAGAGGTGCAATGAAGTTAGGCCCTGGTGATCTGACAGACTGCCACCCTCAGGGCAGTGCAACAGAAGCTCTTTGAATACCTCAAAGTGCCCCCCTTCTGCAGCCAGATGGCAGGGGGTACGTAGATTCTGATTGGTGCAGTACGGGTCTGCCCCTTCTTCAATCAGCATCTTCACTGTTGCCAAGTGGCCCTGTTGGGCAGCATGGTGGAGGGCTGAGAGGCCCTGGGCGGTCCGAGCTTGGATGTCCGCACCATGCTTAACCAGGAGGCGGGAGGTGCTGGTGTGGCCAGTCTCAGCCGCCACATGCAGGGGGGTCTGTAGGCCCATGGAGGTTACATGGACGTCTGCCCGCAGCTCTATCAGGATCCTGGCCACCCTGTACTGTCCCCTCTGGGAGGCCAGATGGAGCGCCGTGCGCCCGTCAGTGGTCTGTCCATCTACATTTGCCCCAGCCTGTTTTACCAGAAGCTTGACGATGCCCAGGTGCCCCTGCCAGGCGGCCAGATGAAGCGGCGTCCAGTCGTCTCTGCACCTCACATGGACGTCTGCTCCACGGCTCAGCAGCACCCTGACCACGTTCTCGTGGCCGTGTTGGCAGGCGATGTGCGCGGGCGTGCGGCCCTGAGCGTCAGTCTCATTGATGGAGGCACCTCGGTCCAGCAGCAGACGGGTGATGGCCTCGTCTCCATTCTGTGCGGCACAGTGCAAGGCCGTGTACTGGTCTTCGTCCCGGGCATTGGGGTTGGTGCTCCGGCGGCCCAGCAGCAGCTCAGCCAGGCCCTTCTGGTTCTTCTCCGTGGCCAGGTGGAGAGGAGTTGAGCCATGGGCGTTCGCCAGGTTGGTGTTGGCGTGGTTGAGGAGCAGGAATTTCACCGCCTCCTCGTTGCCTTGTGTGACTGCATGGTGGAGCAGGCTGCATCCGCCGTCCAATAGGAGGTCCACGTCCTGAGGCTGCAGGATCTTCATCAGCTTGGACATGTCCTTGGTACGAATTGCATCACACAACTTCTTCCTTTGCACCTCCCCTGAGTCTAAACAACAAGAACACAGAATATATAGTCACATATTTAAGAAAACAATATTATTTTACATTTTACTGCCATATGAGGAAGATATAACCAAAGATGAGAGCAGATTCATTCATTCATTCAGTCTTTTCAAAAATGAACTAGGCACCCACAATTTGATTAATAGAGACAATCTTTTTGACAATCATTAACGAACTAAAAGTAATTGTTCAACAGTAACTTAATGATTTTATTACATATTAGCTGTATGTTATACTCCCATTATTGGTTTCACTGGGACGCGGGGATGGACCAGTTTACTTTCACCCCTGATTTGAATAATTGTGTTAGCCGCCACAGGTTCTTTCAAGTCTCACCACAGGTATTATCTTTCTCGAAGGAGAGTGTGATAGAGTCTTGAGAGGAGAAGGCAGAATCCACAGAAGAGATTCCAGATAGTCTTTTGCTGGTGTTGTCTTTGTTGGGACAGTAGTCCTCTTTCACACGGTCAAAGCTTTGAGATATCCCAGAATCCACCTGGATCAGCAACTCTGACAGGCTGTAGTCTTTTTCTGGCAGCATGTCTGACTTTGGCCTGACCAGCTTCTTGTCTTTATTCTGTTAGAGAAGAAGTTATGTTAGAAATACAAAACACGCAACACGTCAATAGTTTTAGTTTCAAATTCAGTCTTCATAGCTTTCAGCATGCCTAGTTATCATCTTCATCAATATATCGTCTTTGCACAATAACACATGTCATTTCTGGCCTTATCTACTAACTGGATGTCAAGCTCAAGTACACCTAGTACCCAGCACCGTGAATGTGACAGAGAAGAGTGTTAACCTAGTTAGGCAATGCTGCTGGACGACATTCTTATGTAATGATGAAACTGTTTGCCAGAATCAAACATTGACTGACTGTATGTCTCCTCAAAATAATAACAAGTATAGTCAACTGGGAAGGAAGGAACTTAGATCTAGATGGTTTAGATGACACTATGTATGATCATGTGAGATACTAAACATAAACAATACAATATATACTGTAATCTATGAGCGAATGCTGTGTAGAGATTATACCTGGTCAGTTGTTAGTCCTGAACAATGGTTATTCTCAAGCTCAGCGTTTTGGATCTTGGACTCCTCTTGAGGTTTAGAACACAGCTCCTCAGCTATTGATGTGATTTCTGAGAAGAAAAGGTCCGGTTTTCATAGAGCAATTTTTTGTGAGCAATGATTCTGTGTAACTTTAATTGGGTTCTTACGGCAATTAAGCTTCACACAAATTAATTAGAGAAATGTGTTCTCTGCTCACCCTGAAAGTTGGGTCTATCGTCTGGTGTGTGGGCCCAGCAGCACTGCATGAGACTCAGGAACCCAGCGCAGGCCTGGGGACGACATCGGGGTACGACACTGAGGTCCGGACGCACCCCTTTCACCACTTTCACCATAATCTGCAAGATGTTGTTCTCGCCTAGAACAAATGGAAGACATTAATGATACAGTCACACACAACACGAGTTAGACTGAAAACACTGACGTAATTTCATCGTCTTATTCCATCTACTATTTATTAGCCAGCCTGTTTGGTTTCCACACTAGTCCTAGAAAAATGTATTTGACTTCCTACTGGTCATGGTGTCTTCTTATCAGCCACTGGGACACAGCGATAAGTAAATAAATAAAAGCGACAAGTAAGAGGTAAACCTCAGATCACTTTTTCTGATTTTGTAGTTATAGTTCATTCCCTTCAACAAAAGTAGAAGAAACGTGGGAGGAGGACATTTTGTAAGCATTCATTGTGTGCAGTCACAGGCGCCAAGTGCCAACCTTGTAGCTGTCCTGATCAAACGCTGCCTAATGAGCCAAATAGCTGTAACTCAAATGGCATTTGATATGCTTGGGAAAAGCACCTGTCAGCCTTGCCTGTCTGCCTGCCCTACCATTTACCAGGTAAACATTCAACAGCATTGTCAATATGTACACAGTCAATACATGATTGTTACTTTTATTTAAAAAGGGGCCAAACTTACATAGGTTGTTATTTCACAAGAATTAAATGCAATGAATAGGTTTAATTTGGTTCAAGGAATCCGGACATTTAAGTAAAAGAAAGACAAAGAACACATGTAGTTAGACAAACCTTAAAGGACCAGAATGCCTCTGTAATGAGAACCAAATAATAAAAAAGAGATACAAACAAATCCTTATTTCTGCAGCATGTCTCACCTTGGTAAGGTTTCTTCTGTGTGAGAATTCCCCAGATTACTATAGAAAAACTGTAACATAAAAGGGAAAATCAGTGTTCAACATTAAGCCATTATCAAACGCGCTACATTATTTTCTAAGCGTCATTTATTACTGGTTCCTTTAATTAATAGTATGTGACTAAAAAAAGGAATAAAGTAATCAAAAAATAACACCACGACTAAAATAGATGATGTTGTACTGTGACAGTCAAAGTCAGATAGCTGTAATAAACAATAGCTCACCTGTAGACATCATGCTTAGTGTCTGACACCCTGTCTTTCTCGATGATGCTCTCCGGCGGCAGGTAGGCAATGGTACCGCAGAACCCATCACGGCTGATTTCATCTGCTCTGGATAGGCCGTTCCAACGAGCCAGACCAAAATCAGATATCTAAAAAGTTAATGGGAGATACAGAAAATAACATCTTGCTATGACAATAAAACAACATTGCATATATGAGGGAAAACACAGCACATATTATGTCAACAAAAAATACTGGAACTCTTGAGTGGTTCCCATTGTTGTTAAAGCTTTGTTTGTGACCTCAGGCTAAGACAGAACGAGATGCCACCGCCATCATCGTGACTCTGGCTGCGTACAGTACGGTGAGGGCTCAGCCTCCAGCCTCCAGCCTAAAGGGGAGGTTAGTCATAGGTCGTCTAACCTCCCGTGCCAGGAGTTCAAGCCCTGTTTGACTGAGTAACATGCGTGGGTGAGAGGCCGATCACATTCAGTCAGTGTTGGCAGACTACAGAACTCAGCCTGTTTAAACAGGCCCAGGCTACGTGTTTACATGAAGGTACTAAAACAGGCCAGGTGGTGGAAGGTTCACACCCTTTCCTCAACAGCTCCACCTCTGATTAGTCACACAACCATTAAATGTTCAAGTTACGGTAAAATTGAACTTCTCTAACATTGGATAGTGAATTGATTTTAGATTTATATTTGGCAGCAGACACTACTTCCTGAACTCTTTTGATCGCGACTCTGCATTACACAATGTGACATATGATACAGTGACTACGTCCCTGCCAGTAGACCTGCCGTTCTAATGAACCAGTGGAAGTAGTAACACTAAGAGAAGCAGTGGCGTTTGGTTCAGTTGGTCCCTTTTACGAGGCAGGTAGATGCAGAACCACTGCACTGTTTATCTGCAATGTGTATTTAGAAACAATAGTCTGCAACGTGCACGCTCTGCCCACAGTACACTTGTGTGTATTACGCACCAACACACACACAGTAACGGCTTTATCTCACCTTGACTTGTTATTGTGTGTGTTGCACACCAACACACACACACAGCACTGGGCGTGTCTCACTTTGACATGGTAGTGTGTGTGTGTGTGTAGCGCACTAACGCACACACAGTAACGGCCGTGTCTCACCTTGACGTGGTAGTGTGTGTGTGTGTTTAACGCACTAACACACACACACAGTAACGGCCGTGTCTCACCTTGACGTGGTAGTGTGTGTGTGTAACGCACTAACACACACACACACAGTAACGGCCGTGTCTCACCTTGACGTGGTAGTGTGTGTGTGTGTGTGTAACGCACTAACACACACACACAGTAACGGCCGTGTCTCACCTTGACGTGGTAGTGTGTGTGTGTAACGCACTAACACACACACACAGTAACGGCCGTGTCTCACCTTGACGTGGTAGTGTGTGTGTGTGTGTGTGTGTGTGTAACGCACTAACACACACACACAGTAACGGCCGTGTCTCACCTTGACGTGGTAGTGTGTGTGTGTGTGTAACGCACTAACACACACACACACACACAGTAACGGCCTTGTCTCACCTTGACGTGGTAGTGTGCGTCCAGGAGGATGTTGGCAGGTTTCAGGTCCAGGTGTAGGAGCGGTGGGCTCATGCAGTGCAAGAAGTTCATGCCCACTGCAGTCTCATGGATGATCCTGAAACGTAGTTCCCATGGCAGAGGCTCAGCAGCCAGCAGGGTCTCCAGGGAGCCCGTCTCCATGTACTCCATCACCAGGCCCTGGGGGTCGTGGCAGATCCCATAGACTGGTAGGATGTAGCGGAACTTGGCTGCCTCCATCTTTTTAGCCTCTTCCAGCAGCTCTGCTCGCTCCCTACAGAGTGTATACACCTGTCTGTGAGCTAACTTAACAGGCTTCATCACATCATGCTTTAAGGGCCGGTTTAGTTGTCTTTTATTACTGGACTACAGAGCTCATGCAGACAAGATCATTTAGGGTTAGCTGCCCTTGGCGGGCCCTTAAGCCATCCCATCTCATCCATCTACATCCAACATCCCATTCTTGGAATGGTTTAACTGTTAATTTAAAGAAAACTGTCTATATGTGATAGAATATATGTAACAAAGTTAAGGTACAAAGTAACTATGTGGACCAAAATGCCAAAACATTTGAGAATTTTCCACATACCATAATGGTGTTATTAGAGCTTCAGCAAGCATAGGCATTGTAGGCATTCTTCTGCCGGATTGGGTAAAAAATCCATATTCCCGTACATAAAAAGGTGCAATGGGTCCATGCCAGTGGTGGACCGTCAGGGCCAGCAAGGCCTTCTCTGCTGGCCTAAACACAGAATCCCTGGCTTGCATTGTAATATATTTTTCCCGTGAATGTGTATTAAATTATTCCCAATAGTCTATTCTCATAGCTTTTTTTCTGGGTCGCGCTGCTTCCAGTAGTGTATTTTTATTTTAGAGCTTTTATCCAATCATATTTCAGCCATCATGTGTTGCCACGTCAAAGAAATCTGCCTTAAGGCCTTCAGAATCAATCGTGCAGGCGCCAGTAGCTTCAAAATGAATGGCAATGTAACGGTGCTCTTTAACCAATCAGATACTCAATCAGATTAATTCAACCAATCAGATTTCGAGATTGCGACACTGGGGCCATCTAGCAGGCTTAGAATGACGTCTGCCTTTTCACGCCCTTTGATTGGATGGTCAGAACCCGTACTATTTACTATTTAGTCAGAGCAAACCGCAAACGGCATCTGTACAATATAAAACATATTAATGTAGCGATTAAATACTGTTTTTTTAATTTTACAAACCACAATGGCTGACAGAGGAGAAGACATTAAATCGCAAAGACTTTTCAAGAAAAGGTCGGACAACCCCGAAGTTAGCTAGCCTGTCCCAGCCGGGGAAAGGGTTTACCCGACACTCTCATTGCAATAACTACGAGCCGTACCCTTGGCTCACAGCCTCCGAGCCGAGGAACACTGCAAATTGTATTGCTGGGAATGCATGTTATTTACAGTAGATCGATTTGGTGTTTGGAGACACACTGGATTTGCAAACTTGAGTTGTCTAACCAAAGCAGCAGCGAGACACCAAAGCACGGCCGGACATTTACAAGCAACGGTGCTTTTCAAAACTTTTGTGGAAACTCGAGTGGATCGACAGCTCAATGAACATATGCGCAGGGAAACGGAGCTCCACAACGAAAAGGTAATGGCTGCATCGCTGCATGAGATACCTGTCTGTGATGCAACAGCCTGTTGTACTGCGTTTCTCTATAATATTGATGGTTTATAGTCGTGGCGTCATAATGTTGGTATTAAGAGGTGGATTAATTCGGGTGGGACACCACTGAAGGCCTAGGTGTGAAATGCACGGCCCGCCACTGGTCCATGCAATACAGGTAGCACAATCCCAATGGCCACAACTTTTGGTGCAATGTCATGCATATCTGCCTTATGGTGGCACTCTGACATGCCACAAAGATGCAAACTTTGGAGGCTTGCCACGCCCACCCCAAGGGATTCTTGTGACTTGGTACATAGATCAATCTCCTCACAAGGAACATTTTTGCCATTGAGACTTATAAAGTCTTCCATGATGGATTTTCCGCCATTTTGGATTTTGAAAAACACTTCAAAGAGTACTAATATATGAATAAAATGCACATAGCCAGAGATTTGGCATCTATCGACCAAGCACTCTCAACAAATGTCAAGCCAGGCAATAAACCAAAAACATTTGGGTGGGTGTGGCTTGTCACAGAAATGCATAAAAATCAGGCATGGATTTTAATATTGCAAAACTGCATTGATACACATGTTTTAAACAACCTCAAGATGATTCAAGATATGCAGGCACTCTCACCTCAACCACAGGAAGCACAATAAAATGCAAATGTGTATATTGATTAATATCTGTTGATTCGTTTGACTCAAGGTGATGAAATATTGCACACTTGCTGAGAGGCATGACACTATCTGAGCAGTAACGTATGGTTCACATTGACCTAATGGTGGCGCTAATAAACCAAGAAAAATAAACACTTGACCTCTATGGCTTATAGCGGCCATACTGTATGATGGCATAGTGTTGTAGCATAGTGTTTCCGGGCTGAAGCCCATCAACACTGCTTTCAGTTTTTATTTATTTTACTTCTATTTTACCAGGGAAACACATTGAGAACGAGGTCTCATTTGCAAGTTTGCCCTGGGAACATCAACTAACAAATTCAATAAAAAATGTTGATGACAGATACATACAATTAACAGACATACTGACAATAATTGTCACCGTCAATATAAACAAACACAATTCTCACTATAAAAACTGTCACTAACATCAATTTCTTAAACTGACTCATGGACACAAAGGCACCCAAATGAAACCTTGATTGGATGCTATTCCACAGGTGAGGTGCTTTCAAAGAGAAGGCAGAACAACCCAACTCTGTAGTTCCAAAAGGTGTCTGCAAAACTATCCAACTCTGGGATCAAGCATTAAAAATGCCCAATGGGTCCAGAATTTACAGGGTAGTACATGCCCAGTGTACAGTTAATTAAATAATTTGTCTATAGGAAAGGAACAGACACAAACAATTAGCAAGTTATATATTCTGATAGTAGGAAACATAATATTGGTGGTGCTTGTCACAAGGGAAGTGACAATTTCATTTATCTTGTGTTTTAGTTTTGTTTCCGTTTGGTATCTTTTTTCTACTTTTTACTTTCCTGTTCATGCTTTCAAATGTAAAAAAGAAAAGACCAAACGGAAGTAATTGTTTTGAGTAAAATATATACATTCATTTTAATTTATATATAAAAAAGAAAAGATCTTGTTACAAAAATCTTTGTCAGCACTTAAGCTGGAGGCTAAAGCGAGTAAATCATTTAGTTAGACCTAGTAGTTTTTGGAAAACGTCAGTGTATTCACTTTTGCGGTAGGATGCACATACGTATCTGGGAAGGGAAATAGTGTTGCTGTGCATTTTATGAATATCTTTCTCAATGCAGATTCTTAGCACCACAAAATTCAAAGTCAATCTAATTGAATTGTAAATCATTTTTTAGATAGAAAATGCTATTCCTACCTATACAAGTACAAAAACTAATTACTTAATGATCTATTAGATGTCTTTTGTATGTTAGTGTAGTAGCTTAAGAAATTATAGCAATAGTTAGTTCAATCTCAATTCATTTTGGGTGCAGTTGCGCTTACTCTGAGTAGTTCTCAAGGGCCCGTAGACACATTTTCACAACACTAATATTCACATCTGCTCCTTCCAAGATTCAGAATTATTGGAATCTTAAAAAAAATATGAAAATGAAATCTGCATCGCAAAAAACAAAAAAAGGCTAACGGTGTTGTTTACATGAAACATGAATCTAGGTCTAACAAGGGCATAGCACCATTTTGAATCCCTTCCATCATCGTTCGAAGATTAAACTTCTAATGACTCATTTTGATTTTTTGTAGGGTTAACCTGTCTCTCTGACAGTGCAGTAAATCAGTGAACTCCTACACACAGATACATTTACAGAACAGAGCTTTTCGTGTACTGCAGCCAGGTTATCTATCAGAGTGAAGGTCTACAGCCAGGCCTTAATGACATTCCTCAGAAAGAAAAAATCTAGCCCTTTGTGAATAAACACAAGCAACCTTTTGTTCTCTGTATTCTTGTTGCTCAACCTTTGCACAAATACCTATTACCTTTATCAGCTCGGCTAGACTAGCAGACTCAAACAGAGCCGTCCAGCCGATCACCCCTAGCCTATGATCATTAACCCCAGCAGAGACATATCTGAACACATTTACAAAATACACAAAGTGGAAAAAAAGACAAATCAGATCAGCTCTAAAAAAACATGTGGGTCTGATGTGAGTTTGTGAGGTGTGTTAAAACTCAGGTGATTGATATCGGACCTGATTTCTCTCTCTTTGCTGGCAGAGGGAGTGCCAACTCTGGCATAGAGAGGGACAGATCTCTGGTTCTTACAGCAAGGCTTCAAGGGCTTGAAGTTCCATTTGAGAAATGGATTGAATTTATGCCTGAAACTGTGATGGTCACCGGACCCAATCCATTACCCACTGCGCCCTGCAGTGTAGATAGAAAACAAAAAATGGATGCTTCCTGTTCTGGAGAGTTTGATGCTGTTGCAAACATCCATTCAACAGATGAAGATGCCACCAAAGAAGAGGAATCCATATATTTCTCCTTGTTCTGAATGGCTCATTGTAGATTACGGTGGATTAGCTGGTGTTGGTTTAATGTGGGATTACTGTGGATTAGCCTATGCCGTTCTGACATGGGATTACTGAGGGCTAGCCTGTGTTAGTCGGATGTGGGTAACTGTGGGCTAGTCTATGTCGTTTTGATGTGGGATTACTGTGGATTAGCCTGTGTCGGTCTGAATCTACTCTGTTTGCTGTTGCCAATAGAGAAAACAAATGTTAGTGGTTAGATTTAGGCTTTGATTTAGTGAAAAATATTATATTAAATATGAAAAACATTTGGGGTTTTACAAAGATGCATGTGTGATTTTTTACTGAAGAGGTTTTCAATCGCTCATTTATGGCCATTCATGCTGATGGGATAAGACCTAAAGTAAAACAGGCTAAATTAATTGTAATGTCAATTCACTATATCAGTAGGTAAATTTATACGCAATCCAGGTTCAATAAGTGTACACATATCCATCAAATAAATATGATAATGTAAAAAATCTGTGCAAATGTTTGTATTGAGGATAGAGTGGATGACTCTCATTCACTAATCCACTGCCTTCACTGTGAGCACACTTAAGTTAAGGAGACCAGCAAAACTGGTTCTGCCACTTCTTTTAACTTTAACTGAAGACTGGCAGTGTTGAAGGGAATCAAGCCCCAATGAGACATCAGAAAGTTCAGCCCTTGGACTGTGGATATATATTGCCTCAAGTAAATTAGTACATTTACATTTAGGAGCAACCTGATCCATCAATTGTCTTCGAAGCTGTAAAAGTTCTCAAATGACATAGAGTTTGATTTGTTGAAGTACACTACCATTTTAAGCCTCTTCAATTCAGTATTTGTAATTGCATGCTCTGACACCATAATGCGACACACTACTATTCTCCACTGGAGGTGAATATAAAGCCACCTTTTAGTATTTTTTTGTGCCAGAGTGCTGAAATGACATTGCACATATTTTTTTGTTTAGCTAATTTGTTGCAAATCAATAAACAGTACAATATCCTTCATTTTAAAATCAAGGGAATACTTGGTGGTGGTTTGGAATGCTCTGTTAATTTCTTTTGACTATGTGGTTGATGACTTGAAACCAGTCTCTGAAGATTTTTTTTACGTACATATCATGTATGTGGTCGATATGTACTCCATTTCATCAAAACCAGTCACTTTCAATTTTGGAATTTCATTGCCTACCGAGGTATGATTGTGATTTTGCTCATTGATTATGCACATAAAAACATAATACAAATACAGCGCATAGAAATACAGCCCAAAAATGTTTTTGTTAAATGCGTATGTCTGGGTCTGCGCCTATAAGAAAACGGTAGAGGAGGACAAGTTGGTAACCCAATAGCTCCATTTTGCTAATCACATTAATGCCATCCACACAGAATAAAAAAAGAGTGTGCTATCATTATTCAGAAATTGTTGACTGTGCTGATAGCTGATGAGTGGCTCTAAATCCAAATGGGCACTAATAATTGGCCAGCATGTGCCAGAGAGTGGGATGCATCGTCAGCAGGGATTTATTAATCACAATAGCGACTCCCTCAGGCGGCTCGGCTGCTTGTAAAGCTCACTGAGGTTAATGTGCTTGCCCTTTAACTCGTTGACCCATACGATTTACTAAATGCACCAGTCTATATAGATTGGTTGCAATGAGATTATTATAAATATATTATTATAAATACTGCTTTTATGGCAAGTTCTTACAAAGATGTGATTTTTAAAAGGTGTCTGTCAGGTAAAAAGCAGACAGAACTACTCTGTGTGAAACACTAGATGAAATATCTTTGAAATTAAGTTATCTTTGTCAATTATACATAAAATCCAATCCATTTTGACTTCATCTGAACCCTTCTGGAAAAAATGTAGGCTGGAGAGTGGCCAGATTGTTGCAATTGTTGCAATTTCTGCATTTCAGCTTGCCTGGTTGCAGCAACAGCTGGCAGGCTCAGGAGAGTTTAAATCACATCTTGACTGATTCTGACACTGCCTAAATCGGATTCTCTTTACACTGCTTGCTGTAAGGAATTGTTGGAATTGTTTATTTTCAAAGTAGCTCCTTCAGCCACTTTCAGCGTATCCAACTTTACTTATCAAAGTTAAAACAATAAATTACAGAACAAAACATAACTTGACAGCAGGGCCATCGCCAGTGATCCTGGGCACCCTGGAAAAATAATAATATATATATATTACAATCAGTGGGCCCTGTCAAGCCATGGGCCCCGTGAATCGTATCCACCGTTTCTCACGTTAGCTAGGGCCCTGCTCTATACTACCATATATGCCAAAGTAACTTCTGAACTAGGTGACATAGTTTCATTTTGCAATCTGCATTCTGCAAATTGAAAGTGTTTGCTGACAATAGAAATGTCTGCTTTCCAAATGTTTGCCTCGGTTTGTGAGCATTACTGTTTGTATGTTTTTGTAAAATATTATATAAAGAGTACACACTTGCCAAAGACAAATTGTCCTCAAGCATTTTCTCAAAAAAAGATAGTATCAGCCAATAGGGAATCCTGAAGGAAGGGCCAGTCAGGTATGTTTTATCCTGAATTTTGATGGATATGTAAAGGAGACACTCCTGTGGGGTCTTGGTTGGTTTATTGGAGCCAGCTAGATGTCAGTTCGACTGGGCTTGCTTGGTGTTTTTGCCATTGGCCCAGAAAATCCAGCCCCAAGGCATGGAGAGTGATGATGCCCTTAAACTTCCCCACAAGGGAGAAAATTATCTTCTTTGCCACACGACAACCGAACAAGACTGGTCATAACATAAGAAATTCAAACATTCATGAACTAGTCAGTCAAACATTCACAGCTGTACTGCTTAAGTGGCCGCCATTGTGATAAAATATGTTAATGAATGTTCAGTGTTCACCTAAAAAATAAACACTTACCTAATAATAATGTGCTACTAATCACATACTCACAAGGTGAGTCTATCAGAGTCTATGAGGTTGAATGGCCATATTGCCTAGTTTCCAGATTACGTCACAGAGGTACAGTCATAATCACAGAGAACAACAGAACAGCTATTTACTCTGAAGTCCACTGAAGGTAAGAAATGCATAAAGTAGTCTTAACTAAAATAACATTAACACACCCACACAACATAAATCCCAGATTAAAAACATTCCCACTCACTTGTCATCCACGTGAAGGCACGGAGGGCACTTGATTGCCAGCCATGTTTTCCACTGTACATGCCGGACTTTGTATACTTGTCCAAAGCCGCCGGAGCCTATCTTCTCCCAGCTCTCAAATTCAGAGGAATCAAAGGTCCTCAGCAGCCCCATATTTCCATGGAAATGGACGGGAACATCCATATCCATCATTAGATAGGTTTCGGTAATGTTGAATTCCCCCAGTCCTTATACTTTTCCCTCTCTAACAGACATTGAGAAAAACTAAACATACACACAGCTTCATTCTGAGAGCTCCCTTCCTTGTTTCTTCCCCTACTGCCTGACTCAGTCTGGCCCATCCTTCTTTTCAGGTGAAGGGGGGAAGGGCCTGTAGTTGTGACATCATTTCCTGGGTCTGGCCCGGTAGACAGAAAACTTCTTTTTATGCAGCACTTCAATACTGAATAGCTTATAAAGTATTCCAAGCCCCTTAGTTCAAAGTCTTACATATTTCCAGAAAAAACAGGCATCCTCTTTGTATGAGATGGAATATCACCTAAAACTTTGTCTCTCTGAAAACCGTAACACTACCAAATGCCATCTCAATAACCGGGGTGACACAGGAAATATCTTTTAACAAAGGCTTGTTATGCGATTGCCCAGATAGTACTGCCTTGGTTAGTGTGGATTTTCCTTGGATGACTACACTATTCATATGTTGTATATTAATGGTATAGATGTATCCAAAACTAGAAGCCTTGTCCTATACCCGCCAATGGCTTACCTGCTCAGGTGTCATACATTTCTGTAAACAAGACCAAGATCTGTAAGTAGAATAATCTCAGACGTTTCACATTTCTAGAGCTCATGCCAAGAATGAAGAAATATGATTATGGAGATCAGGCTAGACATTTGATACATAATCTTAAAGAAATACAACACACCTATGATTTTCTTCAATTAGTATCCCTTTTATTTTTAACAGACCCAGTTGCTCTACAGTGCATTTTAGTGCGTCAAGGTGTGAATGGGCCTGAATTTTATGAGGCACCATGCATTGTGATGCACACCTCCAAAGAGGCCAAGCTAAATTGTTCAAAGCCCTGGGCAAGGCACAACACACAAGGAACACATCACAAAGAGACATTTAAATTAACAACAGTTAAAGGCGTTGTCCTTGAGAATGAGGACCGTTTGAAGTAAATGTCCAACTAAAGCACACCTCTCCCTACCTCATCAATATAAAAAGAACGACTCAATGCCTACATTTCAGTTGTGAAATGGGTTAGACTTAATCTAGACTTTCTCATAGAAGTGACTCACAGGCTTGTTCTGAATTAGATTGTTACAGTACCAAAAGCTATGAATGAACCACAACAAAAGCAAACAGAAGTCATACTCAAGTCATCATATTTAACATCTGTTTTACATAATAATGTTGACTCAAGCATTCGTGTTTTGTGTTAGATTTCTGAAATTATAAAATGGCAGGATGATTTCTGCCGTTTTATATACTTTTAATAGTGATTCTACCTGTTCTTTTTGGGGACAATTGAGACTGTGAATAGTGTATTATGTACATTAATCCGTGCTTTCTGCTGTGGGTTGTAATCTATCCTCTGTAATGATAGCGCCCCCTTTTGGTCAAACCTGATTCTGAGTCCTGCTGCAAAGCTACCAGTGTACAACATATAATACATGGAAACAGTTGCATGTTTGCATGTAATTCAAAAAATGCTCTTATATATTGGCCTTTTAGAAAAACAGCATGGTAGAAAAATCACCTGTGTGAAGTTGGCCGTCCACCCAACGCAAAACGTCACTCAACCCCCCACAAGCTTAGAATTAAGCCAAAATAGTGTTGATCGTTTGTGCTGGTTTGTGCAGTTAAAATTCGGGTTTGTGCTGTTGCTGTATTTTTTCTATTGTACATTTTAATAATGGTAATTACGTCATCAACACCCCACTTGCTCCAAATGAGTTGACATTTGTCTCAATCGTTTGTGCTTCCTTTGTGCTGTACATTTTTTCGTTTGTGCTGCTTTAGTTTTTTTATATTAAAGAATACTTAATAGGTCATCCAGGGGTCACTCAGCCCCCTTGCTCAGAATTAAGCCAAAATAGTGTTGATCGTTTGGCTGGTTTGTGCAGTTAAAATTCAGGTTTGTGCTGTTGCTGTATTTTTTCTATTATACATTTGGCCGATGACGTCACCAGCATCCCACTTGCTCCAAATCGTTTGTGGTGGTAAAGGTTTTTGTCTATGCAATGGTCATATTTACTAATATGCACAAGTAACAAGGCAAGAGCCAAACTAAGTCACGGTAAACTTAGTCACTAAACCAAAATTGTTACAATGTGCGTTTTCAACTAGCAACCAACACAGCGAGGCTCACAGGACGTTTGGAATGTAACACAAACTAAAGTAAATGTTTTTATTTGTGATGCCCGAAAAGGCATCAATCATGTGAGTATTTTCCCCCCAAAAAACACAGTATTTTCAACGTTATGTCATAAACACACTGTTTATACATATACCTATCATGTAGCCTAGAATACAGTATATGTTGAAACTGATGACTCCAGAACCAAACCCAAAATGTATTTAATTGAGAAATTTAATAACTGCATACAATCAAATCCATTTACGTGAACAATGGACATTTAAGGATAAAACTGAACATTATTGAACAAAAACAACATCTTCATCAATAAAACAATCACTATTTTGTGCAAAAACCATATATCAATCCACAGAAGTTCACCTACAGTGTAACTGAGAAACTTTCCTTGTACAGAGCACTTTTCCTGAGGAAGATTCTGTCTTAAATGCAGAGGGACACTGATACTGACTTTGGATTGGCCTAAGGCAGGAGTTCAGTCCTTGTTCAACTGCGGTCTGAAGATGAGCCCTGCCAAAATCATGCAGTACAGCAACAGAGATCGAAAAAAATGGAATTTCCCTTGTGACTTGTGTGTTGAGGCTGCAATACTTTGAGGAGCACTGTTTTTTCGACCCTTTGGGGCGAATGTTTATGTGCTTTATGTTTATTGTTTCCATTTCTTAACAGTTCCAGTTTCTGTTTTTCCCCACTCACAGATGGATCTGCATGGAGCCATTCAGAACAAAAAGAAATGTATGGATTCCTCTTCTTTGGTGGATCAGCTAGCCCTTTCCAGTTTTCAATAGCATCTTCATCTGTTGAATGGATGTTTGCGACAGCATCAAACTCTCCAGAACAGGAAGCCTCCATTTTTTGTTTTCAATCTACACTGCAGGGCGCAGTTGGTAATGAATTGGGTCCGGTGACCATCACAGTTTCAGGCATAAATTCAATCCATTTCTCAAATGGAACTTCAAGCTCATAAGCCTTGCAGTAAGAACCAGAGATCTCTATGCCGGAGTTGGCACTCCCTCTGCCAGCAAAGAGAGAGAAATCATGTCCGATATCAATCACCTGAGTTTTAACACACCTGTGAGTCATTCAGGTAGTGTTTAAATAGTTCCTGATGGCCTGAGCCTGGTGCAAGGTATTGTTCGTTTTCGACTTGCTGAGCGTTTCTGAATTATTAATTACAAAACCTGATTCTGCCCGCGTACCAGTCCTTAGCCTGTATTCTACTCCGTGTCTGCCTAATCCATGTTCTGTACCTACCAGTGACTCCCGTATTCGACTACCTGCCTGTTTCTCGAACCTCGTCTATGCCTGCCCCACCTGTGCCATGTTCTGCCTCTGATCTCCTGCCATCGACCCAAGCCTGTCTGACCATTCTTTGATTGCTGTTTTCAAATAAATCTCTGTCGCGATTGGAACCAACTCTTCTTGTCTGTGGGAATTCGTTACACTTGCAGTGGGGCCTCATTTATAAAACTTTTCTTACGATTTGCGTCAGAAGTGGCCTACGGATGAAACGTAGGATGTACGTACAGACAAATTATTGGGATTTATTAAACCATGCGCACGCACGTCCTACCCCGTTTTCGGTTAATAAATCACAATGAACTCTAAATGAGGTGCATCTTTTGCGGCTTCAAAAAGGGAACTGGCAGGGACTCGGAAAAAGGGAACTGGCAGGGACTCGGAAAAGGGAACTGGCACGGACTCGGAAAAGGGAACTGGCACGGACTCGGAAAAAAGGGAACTGGCACGGACTCGGAAAAGGGAACTGGCACGGACTCGGAAAAGGGAACTGGCACGGACTTGGAAAAGGGAACTGGCACGGACTCGGAGACGGACTCGGAGACGGGGAAGGGCTCGGAGACGGGGACAGGCTCAGAGACGGGGACAGGCTCAGAGACGGGGACAGGCTCAGAGATGGGAACACGGAGGTTTGGCGCACGGCGGAAAAACTGTGGCATCAGGTAGTCCAGAGCCGGACGTGGAAGCACTCCCTGGTAATCCTGCCACACGCTGTAACACCTCCTCTGCTCCTCCAGGTCAATGAGCACCTCCCAGTGTTCCGGTAAAACCTTCTCGAGGGACAGGGAGGATGCTGGAGGCACACATGGCATAGAGGACGGCGGTGAGGCGGCAGCCATCTTGGGCTGCGGAGGGGCAGGCAGAACTGCTGAAGGTAACGTGGGTATCAGCTGAAGGGTGTAGGGATCCCAGCTGTACTCCCCCTCCAGGTACTCCTCCTCTGACTCAGAGCAGAGTGACTCTCTCCACTCTCGCACTGCTCTGAAGTTGGCCGGTAACCAAATAGACGGTGGAGCGGATGGTCGTGGAGGGAGAGGTGGTCCAGTCGCAGAGATTCTGATGAAGCACGTTCTTTATTCACAAGCAGACAACCAGGAACTATAACAGAGACTTCAAACACAAAACAAAACAGAAGATCAAAACTGATAGCACCGTACCTTTCAATAAACAGACTTCGTATAGTACAAACGTAGAAACCAACAAACGTACCTTCAAACAATGCCCCGACACTGACAGACTGAAAAGAAGCAAACTATATACATGGACTAACGACTAAACAGAAAACAGGTGCGGGAAAAACTCAGGTGCGAATTATTAAAGGAATTTACAAAAATCCACATGCATACCTCATGCATGCTTACAGGCTAGGACAGTATATCAATTAATGGGAGAACTGTTTTTTATTTTGTTTGTTGCGTGTTAAATATCCAAAATCCAACGAGACCATGCACCTTCCAAAAGAACGCTAAGAGCCCTTGTGGTATTTCATACTGATGTAGAATGCAGACATGATAGTGTGACCTATTTAGCAGAGCTGTGCTCGAGACTACCTAAAGCGAGACCGAGACCGAAGGGGGCCGAGACCGAGACGAGACCAAGACCGAAGGAGGCTGAGACCGAGACCGAAGGGGGCCGAGACCGAGACCGATACATTTTATTAAAAGACTATGTAGGCCTATTTATTGTCTTATGTAACCATAAAATACGAAAATAAAACCATGATTTTAAAATGCACAGGCTATGATATAACAATTACTAAAAATCGAATAAATGAAAATCCATCAAACTGTATGTCCTATGTTGATGTAGTAAACGCTAACACATTTTAGATCACAAGCGACTTGCAATCAAATGATTTGCGCATGATTGGCCGATAAACAAATCTATTTATAATTATTTATCCGTCCACAGTCGGCACGCAGCTTCAGTTGTTTGTCTGATTGAGCAGGACACGCAAACGAACCGGTTGCATTGCGCACAGTGTTCATTAGTCTTGTTACGAGTGCACATGAGACAGCAGCAAACTAACCCGGTTGAACTGCGCACATTGTTCATATAGATCCGACCAAAACCCGTCCAGTTTAATAAAGATCGGACCAAAACGGTTCCAGTTTCATATAGATCGGACCATAACCGGTCCGGTTTTATGCTCTTTCTGCCGTATGCCCCCCGGACTTATGTATGTCCCACGTCCTTCAGTGTGCATGAGTAATTTCATTTATTGCCCATTTGTAGTAAGCCAATTAATAATTATTGTTTATATTCGTTTGATTTCGATACAAAACGACATTTTGTTGAAGTCTCTTGTAGGCTATATGAATACACTGTGGTTCATTCGTTATTGACACATGAATGGGGCCGTATGTATTTGGCGGAATTCGTTCTGTTTATTTAGTGAAAAATATTTCTTTATAAACTTACCTCTTTTTTGTAGTTCAACCAAGCCAATCAGACTATTGTCTTTATGTGTTCTCGTAGTATTTGTCTGTGTATCGCACATACAACCATTGCCATCATAGGCTCAGTGAAGTGTGATCGGTGTCTGGGTACCGCAATTAGGGTACCAACGCCCAGCGGCGTGGGATTTTGGCGACAGGAAGGCAGTTTAGGTATCAAAAAACATGTAAATAGTAGTTTTATATATTGTTCGGTTTGTGATTTTGCAATTCTGAAAACGGGACAAGGTAAAAGGCACGTACTTAGGAAAAGTCATGGAAGGACGTCGGCTGTAGCTTTTCAACATTATATATGTATTTTAATTACTAACCGCTGTGTGTTTTCGGACAAATTATTTATTTGTGTTCAATGTGCTGAATATAGGCAAAACGAATATAATGGCAGATTGTGCAGACATGATCGAGCATATGTTTAAGATTGAAGTATCTACGTGAATGGGTGCACCCTCTAGCGACGCTGGGGGTGGGCTTTTCTTCAAAAGTAGATAGCCATTTGCGGGAGAAGCCACATCAGAAAAAAACTGTCTGACTCTGGACGAAATACAGCAAATGGAAAGACAGCATCTACATGTCATACTTAAATATTTTGAAAAAATTGTGGGCGATAATTTCTACGCTGGTCTCGACTGGTCTCGGAAGAATTTACGAGTCCTTACTGTCCGAGACCGAGTCGAGACCGAGTCCAAATGTAACCGAGACCGAGACGAGACCTTAAAAAAGTGGTCTCGAGTACTACAGCTCTGCTATTTAGTAAACATCAAATATCCAGCAAGCATGGCTATTTAAGCCATTTAAGTTTGGATTGTTATTCATGCATAGTTGCAGCTCCATGCAAGTTACAGTGTTACTACAACATTGAGCTTAGATAAATGGAGTCCTACGTTGAATTGACGTCCGGTGCCTGCTGGGATGTTCTGTGATTTGCACTAAAATAAACGTAAAACTTTTAAGTTCAAAGTTAAGCACATATGAGCAAGTAAATGTTTTTCAAATTTACCATGTATATCGTGGTAAAGATTGATATGGAATGATATGAGAAAAAGTATTGTGACAATGAGCTATAAAGTTTTCTTTAATATCGAAGAAACTAAAGCAGCACATACAAAAAACGGGCAGCACAAACAAAGCAAAAACGATTGAGACTAATTTAACTTCATTTGGAGCAAGTGGGGTGCTAATGACGTCTTCGGCCATCATTTATATGTAAAATAGAAAAAATACAGCAACAACACAAACCCAAATTGTTACTGCACAAACCAGCACAAACGACGGACACTATTTTCACTTAATTCTGAGCTTGGGGGGGGGCTGAATGACCCCTGAATTACGTATTAAGTATTCTTTAATATAAAAAAACTAAAGCAGCACAAACAGAGCACAAACAATTGAGACGAATTTCCCGACGTTTTGCTTTGGGTGGGTGGGGGGGGGAAACTTCACGCAGGTAGAAAAACATTGTAGTTTGTATATTCACACTTTTCTTCAAATAAGGACACTACATTTACCAGTTCACAAATTATTTAGTGATCCAAATCTTGTCGGCATTCATACTGCTATGTTTAAAATGGAACAAATTATTTTTCAAACCACTTACTACATGCTCGCTGGATATTTACATTGCTTTCGATTAGCCATTTCACCTGCAGCTGTTATCCGACAGACATTTGGGAAGCTAACTAATTGCTATTAAAATGCAGTTTGGATCGCACACAATTCCAAAAATAGTTTTTACAACCTCCATTTTGTGATTATATAAAAATTCAAAAATAGATAACTAATATAAATTGAATAAAAAAATAAAAATACATATCTAATATAAATCACACTGTGTAGTTTTGACAGCATAAATGCACTCAAATAGATTCATTTTGACTGTAAATGCATGTCACAAATCAAACAGTTTGCCTGCTTCTTTCTAAGGAAATACAATAAATTGTCTTTATTCAAAGTGCCGGCATCACTTACTCTGATTAACATAGATTGATTAAAAAGTCTGATTGTAATGTTATTGTGTAGTTATAGACATTCTTAAATAACCTTTATTAACTTTTGCCGAGTCACATTCACAGACCAGGTGCCTTGCTTAGCATCCACATTCCGAACCCGCCCCAATAACAGTATCGCGGGAGTTCCCTATAGTACGGCAACAATATAGGGTCATAACGTCAACCCCAGTCTCTACATCCCCCTTCTTAAGCTGTAACTCCTGAACCAAGAAACGGAAAACACACACTCTCTGCACCAACAGGACATTTCTACACATTTCTCTTTTAAAATATTGAACGCAACTTTGTTGTGTAACATAGTCAGAGAATATAACATCATGCAGAATTATAGAGCCAAGTTGTTATTTCTGACATCCTTGTTTCAATAGAACGGAGCCGTTAGTTCAG